>CAJVPS010000059.1:0-42643 GCA_910591765.1 Ambispora leptoticha | reverse complement strand
TTCTAAGAATATAAGAATAATGGTAAAATCCCATATCTAAAGTTTTGCTAATATGTTTTTTAAGTAGTATATATTATTTAATACTAATTATCTAAAATAATTAATTTTTATTTTGAACTTTTCTCTGATCATTATTATAGTTTCAAATAATAATGTAATATGACTATCCAAAATATTCAAAATTCTCAGGAAATTATTAATTATATGTTAGCAGAAGTGAGAGTACCATCTTGATCAGATAGCCCAGAAAACTTGAAGAATTTTGAGTTGAAGATAGAAATAGAGGAAGGCTCTTCAAGCTATTGCTCCACAATAAAAAATAGCAGGATGTTGTACTACTGGAAGGGCAAAGCTTTCTCTCAATCACATATTTCAGAAAGTAAAAAAGTAAGCAAAGTATATCAATACTATGGGAGAGATTATTTACCAGTCCATCCAAGTCACAATATGATAATTACAGAAAATAATGACTATAAATTAATAGTAATTATTAAATGAACTTTAGTCAATAAAGAAGATATATCTTTTATATCAATTAATATTAAAGAATATAATGAATATATAAATAATACCCCTTATTATATTTTACGTATTTATAGTTATCTTATTAATGATCAAAAAGCTATAGTAACCATTTTCAGTATAAAAGTTTTCTTTAATATTCATGTCCCTAATAATAAAAATATTGACATATTTAAGATTAAAATAAAAAATATTCTTGCTAATGAAAAAAATGAAAGAGAGATTGTAGATATGACTAACCTCCAGACAGAATATATAAAAGCATTTCTAATTAGTAAATATTATAAAGAACCAAAATCTCATATTCACATCATTACAACTGATATTAAGCAAAGATCAATTGCTCTTGTGATTATTTTAAATTACAATTTAGAAATCACCAATGAGCACAAACTGGAAATCATCTCAGATAATTTGAGAGCATATTACTGAAAAGTTGCTTGAGAATATAGGATACCACTCTCTAAATGGGCTTTATTAACCAAATATAAATATAATAATGACAGGATGCCTTATAGTGCTTGTTCTCCACTTTGTGAATATGCTTTCTAGTATCTATTAATAATTATCATTCTGTAAAGAATCCTACAGTATTATATAAGACTTATCTATCTTCACTCATTACTCATGATCAAGTACTAGTTCTTACCTGAAATATAGAAACACATATAATGCTTGAATTAGACCATTTCTCTATAACAAGATATAAAGAAGATAACATATTTATGATTTGTATGACTGTTTACTGGAAAGATGATCCAAAACCATTGAAACAGATTTGTCTCATTAATATGAAAACTGCACCAGATCCAAATTGGATAATGATTATTTGTGAAAATAAAAAAAATCTATTAAAAGTATTTGCTTTATACTAGCAATTATTAACTCCTGATATCAAACTTACATATAATGGATCTAAATATAACTGGTTATTTGTAGTAGAAAGAGCTACTCAGTGAAAAATCTTAGATTAGATATTAATAAAAATATTAGCAAATCCATGTAAAAAGATTACAATTGATAGTATTCTTCATTGGAATTACTATAGAGGGGTAGATGAATCTTTCTATAAAGATTTCTTTCATAATAAAAAAATATGGGAAGTAAAATCAGAAGAAAAAAAAGAAAAAGATAATAATAATATTGAAGATAAAAAAATAAAGAATCGGAAAGGAATAGAAATTAAAATCACTTCCAAAAAAATATTTACATCTACCTTTCTTAAAATTTCTGGATATGTTCTGATTAATGTGATAGTATGTTGTAAAAAACTTCATCCAGATTCTGAGATAAATATACTTAACCATTACTTAGAAACTAATGGTCTCAAAAGTAAAATAGATTTATCTATAAAGAATATGAGAACATATTATGAGCAAAGCAAAATCTCTACTATAACTGAAACTACTAAATATATGCATAAAATTGTGGAATACTGCATTGTGAATGCTAAATCTTCTTAGCAACTTATGGTCAAGAAAAATATGATAAATAACTATAAGAATGTTACATCTATTGCTTATATATCTTTATTTGATTTACATTATTATGCTATAAGTATGAAGGTATGTAATCTCTTGGATGCCGAAGCATGGAAGTAAAATATTCTAGTTACCATGATAATGAAAAAAACTGAAAAAGGATCATTCTCAGGAGCTTATATATACCCTTCGGATAAAGATCTTAAAGATAAATATCTAGTTACAGGTTTGGATTTTGCATCTTTATATCTGAGTCTTATTATGACTTATAATTTATCACCAAAAAAGATGGTATATATATTAATTGAAGCAAATACACTAAAGAAAGAAAATAAAGTACTTCATACAATTGAGTTTGGTAGAACTATTCATGCATGAAGCATATGACATGAAAACAAATCTAATCAAAAAAACTTATATTCATCTCTATTAGAATATTTACTTAATAAATGAAATGAGATGAAGACCTAATTGAAATCTCTTGGAAAGAAAATAGAGCATATGGAACTTGTGAAAAGTAGAATAAATTCTGAAGTTAGTTTGATAGTAATTGTAAAAACTATTAAAGCTATTCTGGAGGATATAAAAGATGAAAAGAAACATCTAAATGTGGCCAAAACCCTAAATAATTTTATTGAAACATCTTATAAGAATTTTATAGAAGAATATGATTTGATTTATTTTGACTACAGCTACTTAGATTTAAAGCAGAAAGTATTAAAAGTGTATATGAATTTATTTTATGGTAAAATGAGTAACAGTCTCTCATCTTTTTATATACGCCAGCTTGCTGGTAATATTATATTAGTAGAGCAGTATAATATTAAGCTTGTTACAGAATACGTGAAAAAGAAAGATTTTGAAATTAAGTATGATAATACAGACTCTTTATATCTTAAATTCCCTAATAATTATTATAAAGAATATGATCTTGCTTATAATAATGGCAAAGGTATAATCTCAAAGTTAGAGTATTGGATGGAAATGATTGAAATTACTATGAAGGTAATGGAAAGACTATGTAATGAGATAAATTCATTTCTTAAATTAAAAAGCAGATCAGTTTACCTAAAAATGGTATATGAGAAGATATTATTTCCCATCTGTTTTACTGGTAAGAAAAAGTATTTTGGTATAGTACACAAGAAAGCTGTGAACTTTAAATCAGATGAACTTTTCATTAAAGGAATTGATATTATAAAACAAGATAAGTCCTAACTTTTTAGAACTATAGGAGATCAAATCATGTGGAGAGTTATGGATATCAATAATATACATTCATTCTATCAGATTATTGAAGATGTTCTTAAAGAGACCATATCCAATCCTAAGCAATGGGATTTTGAGTAGTTTATAAAGACAGCTATGTGAAAATCTGATAAAAATAATATACATATTCAATGTTTTATAAAATGGATGAGAAAAGAATATGAAAATAAGATTCCAGATCCAGGAGAATGCTTTAATTATATAATGATCTATCCAGATTCACTCTTTGATTTATCTGGTAAAAAGCTTATACTGAAAAAGAGTGATCAAATGGAATTTGTGAATGTTGCAAAAAAATCAAATAAGGAATTGGATCTATTCCATTACTTTGAAAATACTATTACTATACTTTGTGTCCAATTCATAATGTATGATAAAAGATATGAATCACCATTTACCAACAAGATTATGCAAATTTCTGACTTGGATGAGAAGTATAAACAGATTGATATCTATGCTCAAAATAAGACCAAGAAGTGGCTTGAGTCATATATTAAGAAGATAAATATGAAAAATGGAATCAATTCTAAAAAGACATCTAATTGTGGATATGCCTATAAATATGCTTATAAGAAAGTGTGAGATATATTATATCAGAAAATGGGTAATATATATAAAATATATCATAAAGATTGATTAAGCTTTAAAGACTTTAAGGTAGATGACCCTGTTTCGAGATTATAAGAGAGATTCATAGAATATGCTAAAGCATATACTGAAAATAATAATCTTTCAGTAAGTACTAAGATAAGAGAATCTATATGCTCTGATTTTACAAAATACCTAAATGCACTTATCCCAATTATCAAAAAATATGATACCTCTTTTTATCAATTAGTATACCACATGTGATATAAAGAATACATATCAAACTCAGATAAAATTGGCCCATCCAAAACTATAAGAAAAAATGAGATAGTTATCGAGTCACCTATTATATCTAATATAATGAAAGCTGATCAACTGGTACTTGACAGTTTTCTAAATATATAGTATAAGGTAATTGACTCAATATAAATATAACACAATATCTATGAGACTATACAATAAGATTATTTTTTTTATACATAAATAATATCCAAGTTCATATAAATGTTCACCCAATTCATATATCCCATAATTGATCACTTTTTTTATGACTCTTTATTTTAAAGAAATGGCTCTTTGAGCCTAGAGTTGCTCTTTCAGGCCTGTAGAGCAATAGTGCTTTGAGCCTACCTATATTTCACATACATTTTAATATTATGAACTACATAATCACAATAATTAACAGAATAAGAAAAATATATGCTAATAATGGTGACATCAAAGTGCTCACTATAATAGGAATTGTTCCTATTTCTTCTATCAGAATTTGAGAATACGATTCAATCAAAGAGGGGGTATAATTTTCTAGTTATGCAAAGTATAGAGTCACATTTAGTATTTCTTGGAGTATATTATTATTAGTTTTGCTAATATCAATTTCATCACTTATCTTAGGAATAATTGTAGTATTATCTTTTGATAGTTCAATAATCTTATTATTAGCAAAGCAAGTACTAAAAATATTAGTATCTGTCAAGATATCATTATCAATTTTTTCAGTTTGATTTATACTTTTTTTATGTATAAAATACTTACTTAGATTTTTGCTAGATTCATTAGACATGTAAATGTTATGATTCAAAGAAGAGACAGAGTCTCAAGAAAGCTGAGCTTCAAGTCTTTGACTCATCTCCAATTTATCACCTAATGACCTGCTTTGTAATACTATAGATATATCATCAGGCTTGGTTATGGAACTTTATTCCTCATACAGCATATTTTTTTTATTATTTCTATCAATTATAGATCTCAATATATCCTCAGATTTTAGATGCTCCAATTTACTAATTTTTAAAACTAATTTAATTATCTTAGACTTGAGAGACTCAATTTCAGATTCTTTCTTTGATGAGTCTTTCTGAGATAAATCTAGCTTATCTTTCAATAATTTCATCCCATTCTGAAGCAATTTAATCTTCTCTAATTTTGTAACATGTTTAGTCTTGGATTCCATAAGAGATATATTTTTGTGAGTATTTTCAATCTGTAAATATCTGTTCTCTTTAATAAGTTCCAGATCATGAGTATGTAATTTCTGGATCTTAGTATTAGTCCCTCCTAGTTTTTTACTCCACTTCTTTCTATCCTGATTCCATCCCTTTCTTTCTTGATCAAAATCCTGCTCTTGCTTTAATCAATTAGCTCTCAATAATTTATTATAAGTATTTAGATCAGATATAATTTTTATAATATAACGCAATTCTTCATTAATACCCATATTAATATCCCTACTAAAAAATAAATTAAATATAATTAGCAAAGTTAAATATATATCAGAGATACTAGCTCTACTATACACATATATTGAGCTTGATATATTATATGAAATATATGTGATATTTGTAACAAATAGAATATATAAATATAATGGATTAGAATATCTATTTTAAATGAGTATTGGATCTATATATTTAATATATTATATTTTTTTGATATATTTTATATTTTTCACTAGATATAAATATCTTATATTTTCAAAATAACAAAAAGAATAAAGTACTTATCACTATGATTAGAGTACATATGAAATGTGATGCATCTTAATTTACTTCCAATGATTATATTTATATTATACAATGCTGTGATATAAAGCCAAGATACAAAATTTTAAAGGAGTTATTGGATAAATATAAAACATCATCAAAATGTATTTATCAGATTTGGAGAGGGGAAGAAGCTAATAGAGTTCTCTGGAACTAATCTATACTCCACTCATATGATAATGATGATGAATCAAATCAAAATACTAAGTATCTTGATGTAAACCAGCTTCCAGCTATCACTAGCTTCTCTAATATATCTGATTCTACCATAAATATCTTCTATATAGAATCTCAATCTTTAAACAATATATCAATAGACTCTTCAAGCTATTGTTTTGTGATAGAGTCAGTATAACCAAATAAGTGAACAAAAACAAAGAAATCCAAGTCTGATCAAATATCTAATTTACTTATTATTTCCAAGGACTTAACAGAAAAAATAGATGCAGATACAGTTGCTCAATTTAGATATGCAGTAGGTGAAGGTAGAAATTTAGCAAATTCAAAGTATAAGATTGATAAGACATAGACTCTAAACTTTATTTATTCTTCTTTCTATTTTTTTCCATATAATGTTTAATAAGAGCATTGAGATTGACAATAATTTTAGTTATATTATGTATTTCTTTCACATATCTCTCACAATTTACACATTTTTTTTAAAGTTGAATTATCAGAATCTAGAGGCAGAGTCTCATTACTTTGCAATAAGCTAAAATCTGCAGGAGCATATCATTCCTTCAATGTTATATTATCATTCTTATCATTATCTGTCTCTTGAGAAATTTGATCAGATATCAATAACTTATTATTCTGAGATGCAGTAGCACAATTTACTTCAAGTTTATTCTTGACTTTGTATATATTTATTGGAATAAAATACTCTTTACCATTATATATGAGCTTTAATTCTCATTTTGACATGAGTAAATCATAATCATATTTATCTAGGAGAGTATTTGGCAAAATTAGCATGGGTTTGGGATATTTGACTATCACAAAATCAGAATATATAGTACAATCTGGAATAAAGTCTACTACTATATTTTGGGTAATTTCAAGAAATTCTGTAGAAATAGTAACAATACCTCTAAGATTATATTTTTCTTTTGTATCAATTACTAACTTTAATCATTTAGCTATATCTTCAGACATAATTAGAAAATTTGTACTAGGATCTATCATGGCTACCAGAATTATTAATTATTTGATCTTGTATTTTGTAGTTACAACATCTGTAGCCAGATCTTTTTTCTGAATAAAATCAATTTCCATAAGATCATCCAATGTCTCTTCATCTTCTAAATTAGGTATTGCTGGGATTAGATCTCAGTGATTCATGAAATCTAGAATGAATAAATATTTATCTTTAGATTTAAGTTTCTCCAACTGGTGTGAGAGTAAGATCTTTTCGAGCATTTCTAATAAAATTTGATGAATATTCTGTTTAAGGGTAATTGATTTATTGGAAGTAGATATGTCTTTTTTTATTTTGCGTGATTTGAACTTCTTAGAAGATGATTTATTCAAATTATTCTTATTAGAAGGTGACTTATTTTTTGAACTATTCTTTACTTTTTTTTTAAATGCGTGATATTGACATTGATATCAGCTTCAGATTCAGATGAGCTTTCCTCAGGATTAGAGTTATTATCTAAAGAATTGTTATTAGAAGAGTCTGTATCTGAACTAGAGTCAGAATCCATAATAATATTATTGATATTACTACTCTTTTTGAATCTATTCTTAGATCTTTTCTTATAAGTACACTTGCAAGAATTATATCTAGTTCTATTGCAGTTTGAGCACCTGTACTGGGATGATCTCTTAATCTCCTTCTTGACCTATCTAGATATAGTCTTATTTATTGATAACTTACTCATATGATTAGCCAGTTCTTCATCTGAGTCAACTTTGATATTTTTTGATGTATTTCCTCTATTTTTCTTAGACAAGAAGGAAGAAAATTTATCAACAACTCCTTTAGTAATTGTATCTATTAATGATTATAAAGTAAATGAACCTACTAGAGTACTAAGATGATCTGTTGCTTCATCTATTTAAAGCCATTCTTGATCATTTAAGTGTAAATTAGAATTCCTATATATTTTATCTAGTTCCATTTGACTGGATTATATCAACTGTCTATTTTGCAATTGAAAAGCTGTCTGCAAAGAAATAGGTTGAGATTGTGAAGATATCATAATACCTTTCATCAAATTTTTGATTTCTTCTTTGATTATACTTGTATTGTTTGTTATATAAGGATCTTTTGTATTAGCTATAGATCGTGAATGAGAAGTGACTGGATGAGAATTGGGATCATACTACCCTAATATTAATTTAGCTTTCTGTCTTTCAATTTGTTCTAATTTTGGTAATAAAGTGGAAATTGGATTTTCAAGACCAATACATCTTACTTCTAATTTATTATCAGAGAAAAGACCTTGAAAGAATTATTATCTAATCATTTCTTCCTGATTTAATACTGGGAGTGCTAGATAAGCAAGTACAATCATTCTTTTTAATTATGCATAGAATTGGCCTATAGGATCAGTTTCTTGAATAATATTATTAAATACAACTTTTGATTTTTCAGCAGTAATTGTTGAATAATTTGTTCTAAACCAGTATATTTCTTGTCTAATACAAATATCAGGAGCAATAGTATTATCTCCTACATTAGTATTGGGAGTATTGGGAGCTAAATCTGTTGGTTGTTCACTAGCTATCAACCAATCTTCATCAAAAATAGTATGTGTTGACACTAATAGTGTAGCAATTACATTATTATCAGCTGGAACTGTATTTCTTATTTGAAGAGCTTCACCTCTAAACTGATTAGTATTAATATTGCACAATGCATTATTATTAGCTAATCTATTGATAGCACCAAGATCTGCAAGGCCCATATTATCACTAATATGTTGCAATTTCTAATTTTTATTCTTGAGATGAGTTTTATAAAAATCTTTTGCATCATCTCTTAAACAAGTCTCAAAAAGTCTGAATTCTTACTCTAATTCGAGCATTTGCTAGTGGATCAAGTCCGGATACTTCACAATATTGTTTAAAATCTCTAATCCATTCTTCAGGATCTTCTTTGGCTTTTTTGTAAAATAGGGATGGTGTGTATTCTGCCATTTCTTTATATTGATTATTTATAGGTAAATTATTCTGAAGTGCAAATATTTGTTGATTTAAATTCAAAATTAATTGCTAGGAATTGCACTCCTTATTTTTCCACTTGATATGACTTGTCTTTTGATTCTTGAATTTATTGTAATATCTATTAAAGAGCTAATCTCAATTATATTCTAATAATCCTTTATCAGTCTGGTATTGATATAGCTCTTGTTCTAAGTGATGAATAAATATCTTATAAATAATTTCAAGAATACATTTGAGTTTTGATTGTTCATTCCATATCAGACTTGCATTAAATCACAAATACTCTCATAAATTATATCTTTGTTAGCTATTATTAAGATTTTGAATAAGTTAATTGACATGATTCTGCAAGACATCTCATTCTGGTATAAGTTAATTGACATAGTTTTGCAAGATATCTCACTCTGGTATAAGTTGATTGATATAATTTTGTAAAGTATCTCACTCCTGAACAAGTTGATTAGTTTGATTTTAAAGATTGGCATTTTGCTATCTATAGAAATTAACATCCTGTTATAGCTGAATTATCTGATTATTTCTATCATTTCATTGAGTAATAACATCATCTATATTCTGATATGTGGACTGATAATTATACTGAATAGTATTTAAGGAATCTCTAATGTCTTCTATAATATTGATAGGATTATTTAATGGAGTACTATCACCTTGAATGTGATTTTTAATATGATTTAAGTCTCATTTAATTTGAATAAAAAGATCAAGATTCGCTATATCTATATCTTCCTCTTCTGAATTATATAAACTTGGAGAGCTTCTTCAAGAAGAAATAACTTTGAATCTATACCTTAAATTTTGAACTCACTCTTCTGATTCTTGTAATTGCTTCTCTATATTATCAATATAGGATACCTTATCTTGAATATTCTTTTTAGCTTGATATAAGTTTCTTTTAAGAAATAATATCTCTGATCTTAACTCTGTTTTTTCTTCCTCTGAAGTATTCTCAAGCTGTTCCAGTTCTTTATTGAGAGATTGAATTTCATTCTCACACTAGGTATATTTGCGCTCTAGCTCATTTATGTATTTCTCATTCAATTTGTTGATGATTACCTCTGATTGTAATATTTCCTGGAGTTCTTGGTTAATTTGCTCTAGCTCAAGTTCTTTATCTGTAGCTAATCTATGAGTTGTTTAATTGGGAGGTTGGGGTTTATGAAATGTCATAATTATTATGAAGCAATAAGACTTTGTCTTTATTTTTTATGACATATTATATCTTTTATAGAAAGGAGACTTCATCTCTTATCTTATCTCTTGACTTTGCTATAATAAGTAATATCAAAAATGAGTAGATTAAGCAAGCTTATTATTAGAATTGATCCAGATAAGAAGTTAAACTTAATTTGTAAATTGCTTTTTTACTAATCTACTAATTACCATTCCAACTCTCAAAAGCTATATAATGCTATCAAAAATAAAGAATATAACTTCTTATATAAAAAAATTTGTGAATGGTTATATAACCAGAATAAATAGCAAAAGTATACCTCATCATCAAAAAATACTTCACAGATTAGTTATGGTAAAATCAGTCACCTGAATTGTGTGCATATGTGTAATTTGCTATATCTTACAAATGATATAGTTAATAGAAAGACATACAAATAGGCACTTACTATTATAGATGTTGTATCATGTTTTAAATACATCATTCCTCTAACATTGAAGAATAGTTTCAAAGTTACTAAAGTATTTAAGAAAATTTATGATAATTCAAATAATTCTCTTATGTATCTGATACTTCTACAATGTGATGGTGATAAAGAATTTATGAGTGAAACTGCTTGATTAATGGAAGTGCATAATGTCACAATTTGAGTAATTGGTACTTATAGTCATTGTGGATTAGCTCTTGTAGAATGATTCAATAAGACATTAGTAGAGATGCTTTATAAAATTCAATATGCTATTAAATCAATATCTAAAAATCCTAAATTAATAAGAGAGTGAGTTAAGTATTTGCCAGAAGTAATAGATTATCTTAATAATTATCTGACATGTCTCATTTGAGTTCTAGGTTCATCAAAATAAGATTTAGCTCTAGCAAAAGCTATTAAATTAGAATAAGTAGAATCTAGACCATTTATAAAGTATAAGCATCCTATTGGAAAGGATGAGAAAAATAAGTTAAAAAAAGAGGATAGTGTTTACTATCTGCTTGCTAATACTGAATGGAAAGGAGGTATGGAGAATCAGAAAAGGGTGACAAATCTCACATTCAGTCCAAGCATTCATAAAATTCAAAAAATTATTGTAATGAAGAATGAGCCAATTTTATATTATCTCGGAGATAATGACGATGAATATTCTCCAAAGTGGGGGTTTGTATGTGAAGAGCTCATGCATATAGATCTAGAAAAACTTCAGTATCTGCTTCAGAGTATATTGGAAGAAAATACTCGCTCCAGATCTGTTAATTTTGTTTATATTATTAATAAAATAGCTAAAGCTGAAGAGTATGCAAAGAAGTATAATGAAAAATATCTTGATAAAACTGGCTAAATAAATAATTTTGATATATCTCTGGTCTTGTGAAAATGGAAAACATCAATAGGAATATCTATATCCATTAATAGCTATGAAATTTGAATGGTATCCAATTTGTTTCCATCATAATGATGAGTAAAAATGTAGATATATTTTTGAGGATCTGTTGGATAAGAAATTTCTATTTTGTAAACTGTCATTTTTGAATGAGATACAATTAGATGGGTATAATGAAGAGCTAAAATTAGCATACAAATTCCAGAGAGTTCAACACTACTATTACAATAGTTTATATCACAAAAATCAAGATGATCTAGATAATCAAAGAAAATGTGATCAAAAAAAGTGGAAAATATGCAAAGAGTGAGATATAGATTAGAGATGGGAGCCGCAACTAGCCGCAACTCTGTCACAATTCTCTGATTGGCTACTGCAAGCTGCAATTAGTTGAGGAGCCATCTTTAATATAGATCTTATTAAAATATCATATGGTGCTGATTTATTTCTATATATAAAATGCAAATTGTAAGAGAAAGATTATCTACAAAATATAGATATAAATAGCATGTCAAAATTAGATTATTCGTTGAAATAAAAAAATATAATATATATTTATAACAAAAAGATGTTATATTGTGTATTTGCCATGGATGAGGTAAAACCTTCAAAAAAATACCAGGAAGATAAAGATGTACCAGCATGGCCTTTTCATATCATGATGGCAGGGACTAGCAATTTAGGTAAGATCAATATGAATTTAAACTTGCTAATAATGTCCAAATTTTATTACATGTTTAAGAAGAAAAAGTATTCTAAGATAGAGAAATGTAATGTTAAATGCGATGATGTATTTCTTTTCAAACATTATTTAAATGAGCCAAAATATAAAATAGTTTGAGATTTTTATAAATATTTTGTCCAAGACAAATCAAAGCTCTATTATGAAGATGTCACATTTTCTACACTATCTCCTAATAAAATTTCAGATCTCAAAAAGTTTAATACTAAAAGAAATATATTAGCAATATTTGAAGTTCTTTACTCTGACCCTCTAGTTATACAGAAAAAAATTATTCCATTTTTCACTTGAGATCATCATGAGAATATTTTCTCAATTTATATTGCTCAGAAATTTTACAAAATTCTAATAGATATTCATGAAAATGCTACTCATATTATTCTCTTTAATGGTGAGAGCTCTATTCAAAAACTTGCAAATATTATAAGTTCTTACACTGATATAAATCTGCAAAAAGCTTTAAAAATTATTGATGGTTATTTGAGGCAAAAAGAGTTTATAGTTATAGATCCAAATAAACCCAGATCTGAGTCTTTTTCACTTCAATGAGACACCCCTCTTGATCTAGAAAAGGAGATTGAAAGATTAAAAGATAATAAACATTCTGCCTAACCAGGGCTATATTTCAGAGATGCAAGAAATTTTTAATCTATTGAACTGTGTTAAGGATATAAAACCACTTCAAGTTTCCAAATGCTTATATAAAGAACTAAATATGATCAACTCTCTTATTCTTCCAGAGTTACTTGAAAATATATTCAGTTTCTTGGCTAAGGATAAAGTACTCTATCCAGCATTATTTATCAATAGACTTTGATATCACTGTAGTATTTCGATTCTATAGAGACACATTGAGTTTTCTATAGAAGATTATTGGCAGAACTAATATAATAAAAATATATTTGAACCTCTTTATTGGCAATTAAGAAAGTTTAAAAGAATTATATGTGAAAAGACAAAATCTTTCTATTGCTCAAAGATGGTATATCTCAAAATAATGGATTTAAAAATCTCAAATATATTACTTAGTGAAATTTTGTGCTTATGCCTGAATATAAACTTTCTTATTCTTAATTGAAGTTATAGTTTTAGTAATATACCAATTATGAAAATTACAAAATATTATCCAAAGCTACTATATCTGAGTCTTGATGCATATACAGTTATTACTGATAGATGTGTTAGTAAAATAACACAATCTTGTCCAAATTTAAAATATATAAGTCTTGCTTCTTTATATAGAGATAGTAACATTTCTAGTACATCTGTGATTGAAATAACATGATCTTGTCCCAATCTAGTATATTTAAACCTTAATGGACAACCTTCTATTAATGATGAATCAATTTGTATAATTACATGCTCGTGTATAAATCTTCAATATCTGGATTTGTTATTCAATGAAATAATTACGGATAAAGCTATATGTGCAATTATAACTGACTATCCAGATATGTAAAATTATTTTCTCGAAGGCTGTGAATGGATAACTGATAAATTAATTAAAAAAACTGCATAGTTAAATTGAAATCTGCAAAAGCTTATTCTCACTTTCTATTACAAAATTACTAATAATGCTATATGTAGTATAGTTCATTCATGTTCAAATATTCAGAATCTTAGTTTTCAATATATTTATATCACTGATAAAATAATATATGAAATTACATATCACTGTTCAAATTTATTAGTTCTCAATGCAAAGAAATACCTATTTATTTCTGATGAATCAATCTACTTTCTATTAAGTAAAAAACTAGTACTAGATCTAATATTAGATTAACTTTTATGATTCATATAGGTTATAATAAAATCACGTTTATATAATTAGTTTGATAATAGAATATTTTTTCAGTTATAATTTTATTCTATTAATATTAATATATCTTATCTGCCACTTATATTTTTGAGCTGACCAAATCCTGTCATGTTTGAAGTTAGAGTGAATATGTAATAATAACAAGCACAATCTATTATTATCACTAGAGATTTTTGTGTCAGATGAAAATGGATTGACATATAAAAATCAAAGTAAAGTCAGGCATGTAAGTACTATTATTTCACAATAAGACTTATAGCTATACCATAAAAAAATATTTAAAGGCATATAAGTGCCATTATTTCATAATAAAAGATATGTATCATATTATATAATAATGAGCTCTGCTCTATCTACTATTTGTAATACATTCTGCATCTACTTTTCTGACTTTGAGTGATAGAGTTACAAGAAGATGGAGTTGATAAATTGAATAAATATAATAGATGTGATTAGAGATGGGAGCCGCAACTAGCCGCAACTCTGTCGCAATTCTCTGATTGGCTGCCGCAACTCTGTTGCAATTCTCTGATTGGCTGCCGCAAGCCACAATTAGTTGAGAAGCCATCTTTAGATGTGATAGGTATTAATATATTACACTTTTAATTGTTGGAGATGCTTACTAAATCTATCTCGTAATTGATTTTTCTTTCTATCTATCCAATCATATGGAATGTAATATTCTTCATATTTACTATTATGAAAGAAACTAAGCATTTGTAAGCTATTATATTTTTTATATATAGCAATTTTCTCAGCTTTTCACTGATTGAATTGATCTCAAGTTTGAGAATTTTTTACTTTATGACTAGTTAAATCTAGAAATTTCTTATCATCTGAAATATTATCATTTCTCATTGCATTTCAAGCTTGAGTTACTAATGATTCAGATCTATTCTTATAATTTCAATAAGCTATTTGTATAATTCTTGCTTTTCCAAAATCAGTCTTTAGTTTATTACATTCATAGTCCCAATATTTCTGCATCAGATCTTTAGGTTTGAGATAATCAATATAGTAAAATGGAATAATTTTTTAGGATTTACATTATCAATTTTTATGAGTTTCCAGTAATCAAAATAAATAGTCATATGACTTTTATAAATCTTTGGTCTGTAGTAATTGAAATTGACAAATTTATCTTTACCAAATGATATAAATAAATAATATTAATAATATATACTAAATTTTCCTGAATTTAACAAATCTTGTAATGGAATTCTTACTTGTATTGCCTATTGAACAGGTGTTTTATTCTGTTTTATAGTAGATAAAATGTCAAATAATCTCTCATTATCAAAAATTTGATTGAGTTTATTAGCATAAGTTCTACCATAATGTGATATATATGATACAGCATACTTCATATCAAAATCAAGATGATTAATATATGGTTTAGGAAGTGTTTTATCTTTTTTATTAATAATAATAGTAATATCAAAACCAGACATATTTATTGATTATATTATATTTAGAATATTTAGACCTATTTAATTAATAACTATATACTCTAGAATATATAATTCAAATTTTGTGTGATGCTCAAAGAGCACTCTATAGGACCTGGATTCTCAAACTATCTCTTCAAGAGTATTATAATCATCATATTTTGTGAGTAATGTATATTATAAGAATGAGAGAGATGTGTAGATATATTATGATCTATTTTTTATGTGTCATATAAGCATATTAATTTTCCAGTGATAAGAATGTATGACACTCACTATTTGAAATCATCCAGTCTGAGATAGACAAATCCAAGATATACAAATCTGGGGCATATGTATTCAGTTAATTATACTACTTTTATATGAAAAAAGTAAATGAACATCTATAGATTTATACTATTAAAACATGGTTAAAATAATGTTAAAGTGTGATTAGAAAAGCAATAAATTATATAATAGCGGAGCTAGTATCAAGCACATATATCTTAATATAATCATAGATGTATGGTTAAAGTACTGTCAAAGTACTATTAAAATATATAAGATATATTTATAAAAGTAATAAAATCTCATCTTCTTGCAGTCTATTTATTATATTCATTATTAGGATAAATATTATAAAAATGGTTAAATGGGCTGATACTCAAATACGTATTCTTATCAATGAGCGTAGAAATAGAAATGAAGAATATCATAATTTTAGAAGAAATCAAATCAGATTTTGAGATAGCATCACAACCAAAATTAATCAAGAATATAATACAAGCTTTAATAGATACCAATGTAAAGAAAAGTTTATAAATCTTGTTCAGGATTACAATGTAAGTATGATATATTAAGGCTCAAAGATTTTTTGCTTACATCTTAGCTATTATGACTAATAATTTATATCAATTAGTTGATATATGATTATATGATAGAGAATTGAAGAGTATGAAGAAGTCGAATGGGTATACAATATTTTGATGAATTCCATACATATTTTTGAGAGAGATCTGAAGATAATTTTGATAAAATCCATAACATTAATAGTTCTAATCATAGATAACATAGAATTGGAGGGAATAATACACCTGTATCATCTACTAGAGAAGTTGAACATGAATTAGGCCAAATATTGTCAGATAATTGAAGAAGTTGAAGAACTTCTATTGATAGTTGAAAAAGTTAAAGAAGTTATAGACAGTCAGCATCTTCATCTCCACCTCATGATGAAATAAATACTAATACAAATAATCCTAATGTGAAAAATCCTGAACAAAATATTAGTCATGCTGGCTCTATCAAAATATTATCTCTTCAATTAGCACCATCACCTTATAAGGCCACAGATGAAGCACAAAATAATTTTTCAGAAATGAATCAGAGCCAAGTTATTTTTAACTGCAAAGTAGTTGTCACTGGTATTATATTCTTGTCTCAAAATAACAGTAATATTAGTATGTATGATGTGGAAGATAGTCAAATATTTCCTAATATGAAATTAATAAATGAAAAGATTAGATAAAGATTCTCGATCATATATAATATCATAAAATGGGTTAATATTTAATGATCAGATCAAAAAAATATATTAGCATAAGTAAGCCTTTGGCTAATAGCGGAGCCAGTGTCAGAGAGACATAAAATTATATTATTTTCAGATTAATAATAAAGCTAGTATCTTTGATACATAAATTATTTTTTATTGTAGATATATGAAATACGTGATAAAAATTACTGAACTTACTTAGTTCAGGAAGTGTAAATATCAAGAAAAATAAAAATAAATTTAGAGAAAAATATCACATAAAAATTAATTATTAGAAAAAAAGACCATTTAGGTCTGATTGCTTTATTAATACAATATAAAATATATATGAAGCAGGATCTGCTATTTTTTGGTAAATTTTTTGATCCTTGATCTCTTACTGGCTAGAGAATTATCTATACTAATCCAGTTCTTTAATAATTCAATAATAATACTTAACATCTGTTTTATGTCTTTTCGAATAGAGTCAAGATTCTCCTCGAGTACTATTTTAGAGAGATTTATTTGATATTTACTTTTATTGATACAATAAAGATCATCAGTAGCAAAAATGATAAAATGCTATTCTATGACTAAAAATAAATAATATTTTTCTATTAGTGAAGCTAACAAAATAAGGAATTCTGAAATATTTGTAAATACAACATATCAGTAGAAACTATTTCATAAAGATAGTCATAATCATCATTCTGGAAAGCTTCATCTGCTGTACGCTTCTTTTTATTAGTATGATACGTACTCTCTAGTTATATGATATTCTAAAGGTAACTGATTTTGATATTACAAGGCTTTTCTTTAGCTATATACATAAGATTTTCATTTTCTTTTATTGCAAAATTGACATGACCAGATATCTCCTCACCAAAAACTGCTTTTTGATATGATATGTAGATTTTTTCTTCTTTGTTAAGTTATCAAATAATAGCCAGAGATGCATTTAATATCAACATAATAAATACACAATATGTGGCTTTGTTGGCATTAGTCTGCATCATTTCCAGATTTAAAAGTCTTAATATTATTTTATTCATACACTATTTGAGAGTTTTATCATCATTATCAATTTCCTCAAAAACTATAAAGCAGAAAAAGATAAATTATTACATATCTGACATTTTGATCATGAATTTTGCCAAGAAAAATAACCTATCAAAATATTATATATCAGAGTTGAATTATTTAATATTTGTTATATTCTCATTATTAATCTTATATTTACGAAGAATATCTTTTAATTCGTCCAGAGTTTTATAGGAAGAGAAGCTTCATAGTTTTTAGTCAGTTATCTCATCAATAAAATCTGTAAGTCTTTTTGCTAGGCCAGCTTTTAATTCATAACTGCAAAACTTCTCTTTAGATATATTAAGAAAATTCTAACCAGAAATTTCTTCCTATCAAAAAATCTTGAAATAGGATTCTTTGAGATCTAAATCTTGCCTCTATAAATAGTTGATAAGTTCTTCTATCTTGTAATTTTTAATAACATCTATCATCATGCAAGTTGACCTTTCTTTTATCAAAGTAGAGAATGTAAAAACTAATGATGAAGGTGAAGAAGCAGTAGATGAAAATATGCTATAATAATATATAGTGTAAAAAATCTGATTTATGTATCTTGCTGAGAAAAGCTAGATAATGCAATATTGAAAAGTGAAAATTTTTATCATATTTATTTTTGGGTAATCAGTAGTTTTATATTTATGTGAGAAGTTACATGAACTGATTAGGAGATAATGTACTACTTAAATTACATCTAATGCATTATTACTTTATTATTACAAAATGAAAAATATTACTGGTAATAACAAAGTTAGTGTCAAGACATATAAGACAGATATAAAAAATAAAAATGCAAAATATATATTGCTAATACATAGTGTGAGATACAAAAAATCTAGATTGGCAAATACCTAATTATTTCTGATTCTGAAAGAGGTTTTATGATAATATAAATAATATCATGATCAAGATTCTCAGTAAAATAAGAACTAATATTTATACTCCCTATTGATAAATTTGCATATACTATGAGTTTGGGATGAAATATATGAATCTGATAATTAATATGAGTTAATTCATTTGGTATTATGGCTTGAATTTGTTTCCTGAGTATATCAGTAATCATTATAGTAGAAATAGGGATTATATGAAGATAATATGATAACTCATCAAATTCATTAATAGATATGTAAAGACAATTGAGATTAATATTAGCATAATCAGTATTATTCATTTTACATTTCCTAAATAAAAAGATTTATAGTAAGTATAATATTGCTTTGCTAGATATTTTCTTTACTATAGATAACACATATCTTTTAAAATTCGTAGAAAGGTGAGAAATAAAGTCTTTGTAAAGCCTAATTATTTATATGCTCCACTTAATTCCAAATTATTAAAATGATCTAAACTTTATCAAGCGAATCTTTGAACCTAGTAATGATAAAATTGACTATTATTAAACCTGTTACGATAATGCAGAGTATTGAATCTCTAATTTTTCAGTCTCTATAGAAAGTATTGTCATATGTCAAGATATGTGAATATACAGAGCAATGGGTCATATACATATGAGTGAAATTCCTCTTTTGATTTGAGATTGCTTCTGTAAAATAAAAATTAGTTAATCATAATAATAATCTGGAATTACAGAGATTTCAAAGTTCTATAATTAGCATTTTCTGATAATAGTGCTGATAGGAAATAACAGATTCTTTATTCTTATTGCCTTTTCAAGCTTTATTATCACTGGTTCTTATTACAAAAGTATGTAGTATAGATGTATTTTCCAGCTTATATAAATAAAAAAATTTAATAATTATCTATGTTATACTAACTTCTATGCTGATCCCTAATTTGCAGATTTAATTCATGTGATATGATTTTTATTACTTATTTTTACTGGAGACAGACACAAACTGACTATTTCTTATGATCTATTTTCTGATAAGAAAAATCTGAAATGAGTTTAAAAGAGCTATAAGAGAGAAGAACTTATTATTTCTCATTAGTAGTTATATCAAAGTTCATATATTATAATAACTTGGTATTTCCCAGATTGTTAAGATTATTATCTTTGCAGGAGAGATTATCTAATTTAAGAGGTTTATTCTAATCAAAGAAAATGACAAAATTACTTGGATTTTGGAATAGATTTAATATTTCTGGATAGTATAAAATAAAAGGCTTTTTTCTCCTGTGAGGTGGATCCAATAATATTTAAAACTACTAATTCCAAGTAATATATCACTATTTAATGTATTGCTGTTTAGTTAATATCATAAAACATATTTATGATTATCACTATTCTGTATTTAGGAATATAAAAATGAGCAGTAATAAGAAAATCACTATCAAGATCAATGATTTCTCTGTCCTCAAGACTAATAATAATAATGCATCTGAGAGTAATTATTCTAGCAACCTATCATTTTCCGCATCAAGAACCAGATAATGAAGCAAACTGAGATAATCTTTATCTTGTAAGTTTTGTGTTATAAATACTCTATGAAGCATTCTATTTATTGAAATATAATTACTGAAGACAAATAGTGGCTAATAAAATTATATCTTTAATAAAAATTAGATAAGCAGACCTTGGGAAAAATGTCAAAAGATAATTTAGAATATGATAAGAAGAATAATATAATGATTGGTTAAATCCTGGTTAACAGGATGATATGCTGGATCAAGCATATAATTGATTCATCTTTTTTGAAATATATATTTTTTTATCTGTATGCCATCTGGTAATTTTTTAAAAAAATAAAGAGAACTCACTATATATGTGGATTAATAATTTTTCAGTTTTTTAATTATTCTGATTGGATAGATCACTACTCTGCAATGTGAATATAGTTGATACATTTATTTTTATGATGTTTTTGAATAAAAGAGTCATTCTTTTTCTTTTTAACATGAACATGATTCTTTCAGGGATTTATCTAATTAAGATCATATCAGTCTGAATCTATGGATTCTGAATTAGAGCTGAATGAATTAGTCTCTATCTCAGATTTGTTGTGAAATATTTCATGATATTTCTTTCATTGCTTATTATTACAAAACAATGATGATGCAGAGCATTGAATCTCTGATTTCCCTTCAAGTTTATCTTCAATATTTGAGAGAATTTTGTTAATTATATTTATAATCTCCTCTTGAGCTAGATCAGGTTTAAATTTCATTGATTTAGATAAGTTATTTTTAGTAGAGCTAGCTTTATAACTCAAAGAGTCACCTATAGATCTGTTATCTTCTTTGATTAATGGGATACTCATACTATCTATTATAATTTTAGCATAATGACTACATATTTCAGAAGAAAATCCAAAGCTTATTTTTGCTTCACATATTCTTAACTAATCTTATTCCAATACCAGATCAAATAATGGATTTTTGCAAATTTGAAAGTCTATTATTTCAATATAATCCAAGTTTCGTCACTTTTCTATAATGAAACTGTAAATCTGAGTCTTTTATTTCACCTATTATATCTCTATAGAGATTCTTAACAGGATCAGCTACTATACTCCTATAGAGATTCTCATCAAAATCATGTATTTCATAATCTTCTTCAAGCTTATCAAACAAGCTCTTACTAATGGTATTGGATTTAAATCCTATATCAATTAATACTTTAACTGGGAGTTTTCTTTTGACAAGGCAATTTATAAAAATCATTATTTAATGATATATATTATAACCAAAAAAATAACTTGATAAATAATTACCTATTCTCTGCTACTATATAAAATTATTTGTAAATTATGAATGATTAAGATTAATCCTGCCAATCTCTCTGATGCAATTACTGAGTGCAGAAATAAGATCCATTTCATCTAATAATATACTGATGAATATTGGAATAGGTAGATCAGAATCAGACTATTTTTTATCTGAATAATTAGGGTATTTGATTTTAATTTTAGAATTAAGTTTTTTTATTACTTCTTTACTAATCTCTTTACACCCCTTCAAACTAAGATATTTCAAATTAGTATAATTATGAGCTATTTCCTTGACAGCTTTATTACTAATCAAGCAATCACCAAGCTTAAGATATTTAAGATTTTGGCATGAGTGAACAATTTCAGTGATAGATCAATCAGTAAGATATTTACATGAATTAAGACTTAGATATTATAGTTTTAAAGAAAATCTTGCAATTTCTATAATTGATATATTAGTGAAACCCTTACTTTTATTAAGAATAAGAGTGCATATATCTAGACACAAGTGTAAAATTGTACTAATCAATACATTTGAGATTTTTAAACCTTCCAATCTGAGATATACCATTTTTGAATAATAAAAAGATTTTATCTTTCCACACATAACTTTTTTAAACTTTATCAATTGCCAATAAAGAGGTCCAGATATATTTTTTTTTATACTGATTCTATTAATAACCTTTTATAGAAAACTCAATGTGACGCTATAGAATAGGAGTACTGTAATAATACCAAAAGTGATTAACAAATATAGTAGAATAAAGAAATTGATTAATTTCTAAAAAATATAAGATCTATTTTAGTAACTCTGATAAATCAAAAATATTTAGTTATGTCATTCTTAAATTGTATATTATATATCTTTAATCAGAAAAAAATAACTAATGTTTGGATACTTAATTTAGATGTATATACTATAAATTTTCCAGATATTCTCAATTATACTTAATCTCATAACTAGTTCTATCGAAGAATATAAGAGTTTTATTTGGAAAGTCCACTTTTATTACATTTTTCTGGAACCAAGGCTAACCCAATATCAATACAGATTCAAGTTTGGATTTATTGGTAATGAAAATATTAGTAACTTTTACTTGCTCTCATTTCTGATCTTGAGACAGGACTGAAATTTCCATTACATGAATTATTCTCAATATATTAAGCTTGCTAATGGAACTGTATATTTCTGTATCAGATATATTATCAATTTTCAAGCCTACTATTTTTGCTATACTCTCACCTATAATATTACAATTAGCACCAGAATCTAATATAGTTTTAACTGGTACTTTATTAATTTTGCAAGATAAAATTCTCATCATAATATTTTATTATAACAATATATTTAATTATATTTTTTTGTGTATTAATAAATAATAATTCCATATTTACAATGACTGAAGATAATATCAGAGCTGGCACAGCTAATGTTATCTCATCTCAAGAATTTTGTAAAGAGTTAGATGCATCAATCAATTTGCAAGAATTATGTGGATATATTAAAACAATAACCAAGTCTTTAACAGATCAGTAAAATACTATTGGAATAATATCCAGTATTTGTAGGCAAATATTGGATAAAAAAATCTGGATTTCTCTCTGCCAATTACTAGAGATAGTAAAATCTGAGATTCAATAAAATATTATAAATGTGATAGCAAATCCAGATATTTCTTGGCAACATATTTCATGCAAAGCTAGAAAAAATCCAATTTTTAATAATATCACATCTGAATCTGGGTTTGAGTTTGAATCATCTAATGATAATAAAGATTTTACTATAAAAGTAATGAAAGTGAAGAAGCATGATTAGTAATTATATGGATTTATAATATCTGATATCTTAGTATTTTTTTTCTCTAGTCATTAGAGCAATTGGTCTGTCATTCATCATATCATAATGATCTGATATTATATTAATTATCTTATGTCTTAATGCCAATTAACAGAGATGTTTATAATAGGTATCATTCTTATTTCCATAAATTGTAATAGCATGTTCAGAACTAATTTTTCTCAAATACGATGAGCTTATTCCATAAATTACTAGAAAATTATTAATTGGGTAGACGTTTACATCACCATATTTATCTCTTATTAAAAATAGGAATTTATTAGGAATTGCTTTCTGAATTCAGATAAGTAATTCTCTAGCTAGTAGTGAATCTTTCTCCATAGATACTAATGATCTAGGTTCATCTTCTTTATTTTTGACATATCCAGTGCAGTATCAAGAATATTTAGGATTATATCATTTAGTAGTATTTGCTTTATAATACTTAATATAGAGATTTCCCACATCTGCTGGTCTCATACATAACATTATCATTATATCAATTAAATTTTACATAGAGAGAGGTTTTGTTATATTATATTTACTAAGTCTTTCCTGAATATTTTTCAGATAAAAGAATTCTGAACAATTAAATCTCTTATCTTTACAGAGTTTCTGATTTATTGCTTGTTCTTTATTTGATTTTTGAGTAATATCAGGTATATATATTACTTCTAATGTAAGATATTTAGCATTAAGTATATGCAATTTTTTTTGAAGCAATTTAAGATATAAAGATTAAGCTATTATAGTAGAAGCTGTTTTAGCTAAGTTATATATTAGCATATTTATCTCTTTGGGTTCAAGATTATTTTCATTTTCCTTAATATATTGAGTGAGCTTTTCAATTGGGTCTTGTCCTGTAATATACCTCCCAGAAGTCTGGATAGGAATTAAAACATATGTTTGATCTTTGCTAAATCCTAATTTTTGGATTATATCTCAAGCATGATTATGGGCTTTATAATCTTTAATCTCTTTATATATTTTTTCAGCATAATTATCAAGCTTAGCTATACTCATCTAAGGAGTTAAGTTATACTGATTTACAAAATTTGTAGCTACTTTGGATATTGTTGTTATGATATAATTTTATGGACTATAACTATGAAATATATTTTTCAAATCAAAATTAATTATCCACAGATAGCTATACCTATAAATTGAATGGATGGTGATTAATGTAATTCTAACAAGAAATAAATACAAATAAGATACAAGATAGATCAAAAGTTTTAATCTATATATACCAGATATATGATACATGTTAATACTTTGGGTCAGATCTGTCAATTTGAAAGTTACTAATATATAGAATATAACAAAAAAAATTTTATAGCTTTGTGATAGAAGCCCAGGCTATGATAATACTTTACAGTATTTTATTTTTATTTTTTATTATCTTTGATAACTGCTTTGCTAATATATTCCTCAAATAATAATGAAGGAACCAAGAGTCCTTCTTCTTCCTAATGCAAATATTCAACATGTATTAATTTATTATATATTAGTCCATTAATTGTAATTATGTAATTTATTTGGGGGTTATAGATTTTTGGCTTTCTCCAATGATTAGTCAATTTTGATAATTACTCAGCAGTAATTATTTCTTTAGTATATTCTGGCTCTTTGGTGTATATGATTGATGTGTTACTAGTATATAACACAAAGTTTGTATAATATTTTTTATCTGAAAATTTTTATATTGACTAGTTTATAGAAGCAAAAAATCTCTCCTATTTGCAAAATTCATCTTAGTATGTATAGTGATCTTATCATAGATATCTATTTTTCTGGAATATCATTATTTTTTCTATCTATTCCTCATTATCATAACTTCTTGCTTGGGAATTGCCATAGTCTTCATACAATTAGAGCATAATTTCCTCACTTATTAATTATTCTTATCTAGATATATCCATTAATGTATTTGGATCATCATCAGTATCTTTTGTGAATTGGATCATGTCTGCATCCGAATATAATCTATCATAATATATATATGCTAAATCTTTATCTTTTTCAGTTATAGTCATAAAGATATCTGGATCCTTACCATGATCTACAGCCCACTGTCTGAGATATTTTTCCCTTTCTGCTTGGGGTATATATCCAGATAGATATGATTCCAATTGGATATTGGCTTTTTTATTACTAGGTTTGGATTTATTATTTGCAGACAAGTTAGAAGAAATCTTGGATTTATCATCTACTGAATCAATAATCTTGAAAGAAGATTCTGCTTTATTGTCTACAGATTCTACATATATGATCTTAGGAAGTGAAGATATATCAATAGATACTGATGTTGAAGTAACTGAACATTCTGGTTGATCTATTATTGAGTCAAAGAGGTCTTGAGATATATTGGTAATGACTGGAGTAGACACTATTTTCTTATCTTTTTTAATATTATTAGTGATTAATAACTTGGCTATATTTTTTACTAATTAAGGATTTATTGCAAGGTAATAACCCTTTGGGTCTACAATTTCAGGTACGTTAAATACAGGGATATCTGTGGATGCATTAGAGGATATCTCAGCTTGAGATACATCAGAAAATTTCTTGATATCACTTACTGATTCACATAGCTTGGTCATAATTTTGAAATAATTAAGAATATACTACCATTTTCTTTTTTCATCACCAGCATATTTTTGTTTAATGTTAACTTATGGAATTTTTTTCCCAAAATTATTATTACTAAATGACTTTTCACCATTAGCTTCATATCATATATGATACTCTTGATATAATATAGCACAATCCAGTTTTTTAATTTGATCTTCTGACCATATCAAAATATGATCAATTGTGAATTGGATGGAATTTGGGAGATGCTCACGTATCATTTTTGTTTTCATTTTAGTGGTAGGAATATTTTTTTATAGATTCCAATTTGAAAGATCTTGATCAAGTAAATAGCTCATAAAAGATCTAGGTATATCAGGATGATTGAGAATTTTTCCCAACTAACCAAAATATTTAAAATTACCTTTACATCGAGGTAAAATATCTAAACATACAATATGACCATCTCCTTGCTCAACACAAATTGGAATATCATGATTACTTAATACTATAAATCCAGAAAAATGGCCACATTCTTAATTTTCAAGATCTTTATGCTCAATTA
Source organism: Ambispora leptoticha (assembly GCA_910591765.1). Lineage (NCBI taxonomy): Eukaryota > Fungi > Glomeromycota > Glomeromycetes > Archaeosporales > Ambisporaceae > Ambispora > Ambispora leptoticha. The sequence continues at coordinate 15,756 of CAJVPS010000059.1, read as the reverse complement.
AGATATAATCTTTTGTAATTAGAGATTTTAAATGATCATTTAACTTATGCCATTCTCCACTTAATATTCTCACTTTATTCATAATTATAAGTTTATGTTCTTGAATACTACTGTTGAATTTTCTTAAAATTTTATCTAATCGGATATTGAATATACAAGCTCTGAATTGAATAAATTTTTTTGAATAAAATCAGTAATAATATTTTTCCTATATTATGACAGTAAATGCAAAACAAGAATTATTTCTGGAATTATTGCTAGATACTGAACTAAAAATGCTAACTATTTGAGAACGTATGTAGAAAGAACTTTATTTCCATCACACTAGATATTTTCTATATGCCATATAATCGGGTTTACAAAATCATAATTAATTCAAGGTGCCAGTTTAGCCTTGAATTCTAAGAAAAGATTGAAGAATTTGTTTTTTAGTTATTCGATATTAGATGAATATGATAAGAAATCAATATCATCATAAATAATTACCTTGCTATCATATATATGATCTATTAAAAAGATTAATTTTATTAGTTCTTCTCCAAGTTCTACTATATTAATAGTTATTTTACCGAAATCTAGAGTAGGTGCCATATTAAAATATAATCTACCATTCAGTTTTCTGTGTTTAAGAATCCATGTTTGTTTATCTTTTACTATGCAAACAAGTGTGATCTGAATTGCATTATATACTTTATTCTAAGTAAAATTTTTCTTAGAAGTATACATATGAATTAAATCACCTCATACAAAGTGGTCATTTAGATCTGAGATTCTGGATTGCTCTATTTTTTCTGGGGATGGAAGACTATTTTCCTATTCCAAGACTAATACATTTAAAGTAAGTTTTAATGAGGGTTTTTTTGTGCCTATTTGCATTTATTGATCCACTTAATGGTAATAATATTGATAAGTTTTCTTATTTCAGATTACATATGTGTTATCATTAGCATACTTTTGATTACAGAGTGGGTATTGAGATTCTGCTATGCAATTTAGAGAAAATATATTTGAAAGTATGGTAAAGAATATAAAACTTCAAAATCTTTAATTTTATACTTCTCAAGTAATTTTTCTATATATTCTACTTCAGATCCAATTATTCTAGCATCAATTTTAATTTTTTCTGGTATTTTTCTATCTTTGATTAATATTTTTTCCTTCAGAATATCCAAGATAAATCTATCTATAACTGGTGCCTCATCATTAGGTGGATGAAGCATAAAATTAAAAACTGAACTATTTTTTGGAAATATTACTTTCTTCAGATAGATATGCTTATATAATTTTTTATCATTTTCATTATATTTTATTTTGATTATCTTTGGGATATTAAGCATTTATAAAGAAAATAAGCTTTTGTTAGCAATATTATTGACAATATCTTTTTCTTGTAAATCTATTAGAAGTTTTTTGCAAATGAGCTTAGTAAATATTGCAACTTCAGCAATATTTTTGAGTCAGAAACCAAAAGTTGATATATGAAGAGATATTTTTTTCTCATTACTACTACTAGCAATAGTCAATATTTTGTGATCCCAAACTGAATATATTTCTAAACATACTTCTTTAAAGATACGATAAAGTAAATTCCATATTTCTTTAGCTATAAACTTAAGCTTAGATTTAATTTTATCAAATTTTTCTCTAGATAAATCAAAATTGATAAAGGAATGAAGTGGTCATCCCTATTAATAATTTCATGTAATGAGTGACCTGTATATTTTGTAAGTATTGTCTCTATTTCATCCTCAGAATCTGTGCTGAGAAATTATCTTGGTCTTATACTATCATCATGAATTTTATATAGATATTTGATAATACTCTCAGCTTTGCCCCTCCAATGGTACAATATCCTACTATTTTCTATTGTGAAGTAATGACTTGAAGAGCCTTCCTCTATTTCTATTTCTGGCTCAAAATTCTCTGAGTTTTCTGGGCTATCTGATCAAGATAATACTCCCACTTCTGCTAATACATGATCAATAGTTTTCTGGAAATTTTGAATATTTTGGATAGTCATATTACATTATTATTTGAAACTATAATAGTGGTTAGAGAAAAGTTCAAAATAAAAATTAATTATTTTAGATAATTAGTATTAGATAATATATACTACTTAAAAAATGTATTAGCAAAACTTTAGATATAGGATTTTACTATTATTCTTATATTCTTAGAAGTAGAAAAGTATATAATTGAGGTTATTATCAACCCAAGAGATGTATAATTTACTGAGATTCTCCTACCCACATGCTATATAAAGAATATGATTGTGTTAAGTTAATATCTTTAATATATGATGCATGCAGAACTCATGCTGGTAAGTATTATTCTCAGGACCACTATCATTAGAAGAAGTTGAAGAAGATGACACAAAATAGTATTATAGATTTGAAGAACTATTACTCTACAGGTCTAAAGAGATAATCCTAAAGAGTCATAAAAAATACATAGTAAGTATATATGCAATATCTTAGTATGACCAAGTGTTACCAAAAATTAATATATGTGTGTGTGATATGTAAGATACCTATATTTTTCAAAGTTTCAACTAGAATAGATTTTTTCTAGGATATGGGTTAGGATGGAAAAAATATAGCTTGTGGCAATTTCAAACTGAATAAAAGTATTTTAGACTAGCCATTTCAATGGTCCTAACAGTCTTAATAAGTTTCAAGATTTCTTTATTTTTATATTTTTTTATCTATGAGTATACCATATATATAGCATATATAAAATATATATGTATAGTATATATATATATAAGATATATATATCATAGGTAGATAAAGTTTTATTTTTTCCTAAAATATTACTTTTTGTTAGGACTGTTAGGATGGATATATAATAAATATAAAGGAATAAGATAAAAAATTTTTTAAAGCTTTTTTCCTATATCAAATCTATCCTAATGAATAGTTTTTTTGCTGGAACTGTCTTAAGATAGCCAATTATATATATATCTTTTGCTGTATATTCTGATATTGAAGACATGAAAAAAATAAGTATTCCTTTTATTTCTAATCATACAATCTGAAATTGATTCATTGAGGCAACAAATTATTATTTTACAAACTGAACTTGCATTAAAAAAGCAGATTCAAAAAATGCAATCCAAAATTGATATATTAAAAATGCAAATTATTGAGATAACAGATAATGATGAAGATTATATACCAGACAATACAAATCAGCAGTTATCTTTAGTTTATCCTGATTATATTCAATTCATAATTAACTACATTTTATTATAGCCTGAAAATAAAATTGATAAAGTCAATTCAGCAAGTTTATATCAAGCATATTGTACTTGATGTGATATTAATAATAAAAAATCATTAAATAATAACATTCTTGGTAAAAAGTTCACATTAATTGATATTAGATGCAAATGGATAGGTAATAGGAAAAGAGAATGGCAGTATGTTCTTGATAAATATAAAATCATGAATATGATATATAAACTATTTAGTGATAATTATGAGTAATAGACTCGATAACATATTCTGATAATGTGTATATAGCATATCTGATAGCATGTGTATAGCATATCTGATAGTATGACTAGATAGCATTTACTGGGTATAGCTCTCATACTAGATCTGCAAATGATGACACATGACTGAATACTTTATTAGCATATTTTTTATAGATTGTGAGATATCTAAGTGTGATGATATGAACATAAATTCATCATCATATTTTTTATAGATCATGAGTATCTAAGTGTGATGATAAACTCATGAACTAATCATTACTCAAATGATAATACACACATGATCTAATTGTTAATGAGGGATAGTTATAGTCTGAACTAAGTAGTATAATTATGATCTGTACAGACCACAATTATACCATTACTTCAGATTTAAATACTTTTAAATAATAAAAATAATTATAAGTTATAAAATTAAAACTATTTATATCATATTTATCTTATTTATAATTATTAATAAAATAATTTTACAACTTGATAGTAGTAAATATGATTATTATAAAGATCATTCTTTAATATCTTACATCTTATACATTACATATATTATATATTTTATATATATATTTTAGTTTTAGTAAAATAAATATTATCAAGATGAACTCAGAATAATTTATACAATTTATACAGAGCATAACTGAATTTATCAAGATAGTTAAAAAAGATAATTTTTCTGGTTCTAAGTTTTTATCTCATCTTTTAGTAAAATTACTTATCTATTCTGAAGAACTAAATAAAAATATACTTATATAGATAATGCAAATTAAAATTATATTCCTAATTTAAGGAATTACTGATGAGAAAACTCAAGTATAATATGTTACTATTTTCTTTTTTAATATAGTATTATATTGATATTTCAATAATATAAAACTAATAATAAAATTACTTCTTTTGAGAATTGAAAAATCTTTATTATAGTATTTAGAAAAGTCTTTCAGCTATTTTATTATCAATAAAATTTTTACAAATAACTTTGTCTTCTTTATTAAATAAGATTTATATAAGATTATAGTATATAAATGAAAAACTAGTATAAGTATTGCTAGATAGTAATATATCAAGAAATTTTATTAATGAGAAATTTATTCAGAAAAATATAGTGAAATTACAAAAAATTATACCAGTTATAGTTAAACTTGCAGATGACAAAAAATAACTATTATTATTATAATAAAGATTGATAAATTGAAGTTAGATATATACTATATATATAAAATAGATATATAAATATTAAAATTATAGAGATATGATCTAATCTTAGATAAATCTTAATTATTTCATATCAATCTAATCATAGATTGAAGAAATAATATTATAATCTTTACTTATAGATTAAAAACTATCAAAGTACAAGCTGATAATAAAGTTAAATCAGACTTTAGTTATAATTTAATTTATATTTCAAGATAATAAATTACAAATCTATTAGTAAATATAGAACTTTTTGCTATATATCTTAATAATACTAAAGATAAAGAAGATGCTAAAGAAAAATAATTATTATCCAAAGTATTAGAAATTGAGAAGAAATATAAAGATATATTTTTAAAAATCTTATTAAATTAACTATTATTTAAAAGAGTAATTGATTATAAAATTAATCTTATTTTAGAATTTGAATTATTATTCAGATCCATTTATTTCTTTTACTAAAATAGATGAGCTCAAGAAATAATTAAATAATTTAATATAAAAAGATTTTATTCATTCAAGTATTTTACTATTTGAAGTATCAGTTCTTTTTATATATAAGAAAGAAGGAACTTTGAGCTTATATATTGATTACAGAGCTTTAAATAAAATTATTATCAAGAATTACTACTTATTATTAAGAGTTGATAAATTAATAAATAGACTTACAGAATTAAAATACTTTTTAAAGCTAGATCTATATTTAGAATATTACTAAATATATATTATAAAAGAAAATATATATAAAATTGTATTTAAAACTTATTATAGATACTATAAATTTCTAGTTCTATCTTTTAAACTCATTAATATATTAATAATCTTTATAATATTAATAAATAATATATTTCATAATTACTTAGACAAATTTATAATTATATATTAAAATAATATCTTGATTTATAGCAAAATCAAGAAAAAAATACATATAATATCTTTAGATAATCTTAGAAATACTTTACAAGTATAAGTTATATGCCAAGTGGAAGAAATATAATATAATTTAGCAATATATAGAATATCTTGAATATTTTATTTTAGTAGATAATATTTTAGTAAATCAAATAAAAATAACTATAATCAGAGATTGATCAGTACTAATAAATACATTTGAACTTTACTTATTCTTGAATTAGCAAGTTATTATAGAAAGTTTATAAAAGAATTTTTATCAATTATATTATTATTTATAATACTTTTTTATAAAAATAAAGATTATAAATAGTCTATAATAGCATAATAAGTATTTGATACTTTAAAATAATATCTTATATCAGTATTAGTCTTGTTATTATCAGATTCAAAGTTATTATTTATAGTAATTATAAATATTTTAGACTTTATTATAGAAGTTGTATTAAGTCAAAACCAAAGCAAAGATAATTAACTAATTATATTTGAATCAAGAAAACTTTCACTAGCAGAACAAAATTATTTAGTTTATAAAAAAAACTACTTACAATTATACATATTATTAGACTTTGAAAATTATATTTTGAAAAGCAAAAGTTTATAGTAATAACAAACTATACCTTCTTGAAATATATTAAAATATAATATAATCTTTTTAAGAGACAAGCTCACTAATTAAAAATATTACAAGCCAGTAATTTTGAAGTGAAATATAAATTTGACAAAGATAATATAATTGTAAATGCACTTTTATATCAATTATACTTAGTAAATATCTTAACTATTATCACTAATCTTATTAATAAAGAAGATTTGATAAAGAAATATCAAGACAAATATTTTAAAGAAATTTATAAAGACTTAAAGAACTTTAATAGTACTAATTCAAAATAATAAACTAAAGTGAAAAACTTTGAATTAAAAGAAAAATTACTTTACTTAAAAAATACCAATCATCTAGTCATTTCAGATAACAAGATCTTGAAAGTAAAGATTCTTTTTGAGTTTTATGATATATTAATAGCAGAATATATTGGAATTAACAAGATATATATAGCAGTTTCTTAATAATACTATTAATTAAAAATGAATAAAAGTATTTATAAATATATTATCAGTTGTGAATCATATTAATGTAACAAATCTAGTAATCAATAATTTTCAGAATTACTTTAGTTTTTAGTCATTCCAGAATATAGATAAGAACATATCACTATGGATTTTATAGTTTAACTCTCAACTATTAAGTCTGAATATAATATAATAATAGTATTTATAAATAAGTTATCTAAAAGAGTACACTTTGTACCAACTATAATTACAGTAACAGTATCTGATATTGCAAAGATATTCTTTGAAAATATCTTCAAACTACATGGCTTGTCTATAGTTATAATATCAGATACAGATGCAAAATTCACAAGTTGCTTTTGAAAATCTCTTTTTGAACAACTTGGAACTAAATTAGTTATGATGTCAACAGTCTTTCACTCACAAACTGATGACCAAACAGAGAGATTAAATAGAATCTTGAAAGAGATACTCAGGATTTATATTATCTATTAGCAAAATAGATAAGATGAATATAAACTGATTTTTGCAAGAAGACAATAATTTCAAGTATTATTCAAAAATTATGAAAAAATAGAAGGAGAAAAATAACATTAAGATACTCTCTTGATTATTAATATCTTCAGACCAAAATCTTATTGAAAACATATAATATCTAATGAAATCAATATACAGAAAAAAAAATTAATATAGTTAAAGGTTGAAAGGAGAACTTGTAAAAGAATAGAATCATTTCTCTTCCAAATTAGCAACAAAATTGGCCAACAGTATGAAATGCTATGTAACTGCACTTATATATTCAAACAGTGATTATATAATATATTAAATAGTTCAGTTAATTATATACTTTAAATAAAAAAAAAGTTGTCCAAATTTACTTATCTGTGTGTGTAGTTATGATTGGTAGAATACTTTTGTATGTTACTGTATAAAGAGTAAACTTTGTATCTTCTCTAATTTCTCTTGCAATATCCAATATTTTTAAATTTTAAAAGATTAATATGCTTTGCAAAAAGTATCTTTACATCATGATAATATTAGAATTTTACTCTTGCACGTAAATGTGATTGACTAAAATGATTATGATTTTTTATATATTAAAATGCAGTTTAATATGTAATAAAATAAATTTCTAACATTGTCACTATATAAAGACATCTTTTAAAAGAATATTACTAAAAAAATTTAAAAATAACACGAAATCTATTTGTTTGTTCTTTAAATTGGTGATCATCATTAATTATATTACCTGCACTATGTTTTTGTAATTAAACCAATGATAGATATCCCATTAATACATGCACATCGCATGTACATGTATTTATAAATCGTTACAGGTCACGTGGCTAATTCCGCTAAATTTTCCGCGTCAGGATAAGGGTAAAGTTGAGACAAGACTATTTGTAAAATTATCTTCCCAACATATTAAATTTATATCTTGTACTTTGATTGTTCGTACCCTATCGGATGGATATCATGACTCGTAACGCTTTTAACGTCTTTTTTAAATTACGTACATGTAATAATAACGATAGTGATTTGTTCATTCGATAATTCGCAAATATAATTTTTTAAACATTATAGCTTCTAGCTTATTGCTCTCAAACATAGACTTCCAAAATTAATGCATATATATAGGCATGCTTTTGATCTTTAGTCAAGAACAGTAAAAATCATAATAAAATTCAAAGTAATAGAAATAAAATTATCTCTTGTTGTATTATCAATTTTGGTATATTGATTTTACCAGAAGAAAGTTAGTGTTTTGTTACTTGTTTTTTCTTATGAATTAAAGCTTAACTGTATTCCATCATTTCATAAGAATCCCAATTGATATTTTATTTTGTGACTTTGAGAAACTCCTCTCGTCATTATAGTGAACATTATTATTATATTTATAATCTTCCTATTCAATTTATGTCAAATTTCCTTTATATGTGGCATAATTCCCTTTCTCAAATAATCTCAAACCCAACTTTATAATCAAAACACTCCCTTTGCATCAACAGTAACCGTAGTTACTGGCACAATCCCTCCTACTTTGAAAAAAAAATTTCAGTCTAATCTCCTCAGCGTATTAACTCTATCCATCTTTGAAGCGTAACAACAATATTATTAAGAATTTGTACTATACATTTTACGGTTTTTAAATAATATATGCAATATTATTATCGTTAGACTCCCAACCAAGAAAAATTATTTCATTTAGTATATTAATCGTAATTTTGTAATGTGCCATTAGTATACAATAACAAAAGAAATTACAATTCGAATTATTATTTTTTAATTGTCTTTGTTAATAAAAATATAAGCTGTAAATCAAATTCGTCTAAAATATAAGACATTATAATTTAACAAAAACCACTTGTAAGTCAGTGTCTTGTCTTTTGCGTATATATAAGATAACCAAATGGAAAAATAAGAATCAAATATATATCAAATTCTCTTTACAAACCCGAATAATCACGAGCATTGTAATAAAATACATGTGTGCTATTGTTGCCTCGCAACTAAAATGATTTTAGAACTAACTCAAATTGCAAAGCAGCATTAAACTTTCAGTAATTTAGTCAATTGTTTGTTGTCGGTTTTCTTTACAATTTTAACTACTCCTCGGACATTTAATATTCGTGGCCTAATGCGTCGGATAGCAACTGTGTGTATTACTTTGTGAATTGTGAATTTTAGGTCGTCCTAGAGTTTCTCCGATTTCTTTTTCGAAAAATTACATTTCTAAGCACCGACTATCTCGTCACTCTCAAAATCCGTAAGTTGGCAATTTCTGCGAGTGTTGGTTGGGTTGACATTTTTTTTACTTCGGTTGAAAGCTTAGAATTTTCTGACGAGCTATTGTGCAGTCAGAATTGGATTTTTGTGTGTTGCGATTAAAGTTAATACCTTAGCCACGGCAAAAAAGTGCCTTGTATGTAACTTTTTTGAGGGGTAATCAAATTGAAAGATCAATGTGGCGGAAAAATTCAAACGTTTATTTTTGAAAAATAGCTCGTATCTCTAAATTTCCTTTGCGAGATTTTGCATAGTTTTCGCGCCTGAAAGAACCTTTACCTTAGCCCCTAACCATAGTCGAATTAATATTCATAGCTTGCACTTTGATTGCCCCTTAAAGAACCATTTTTTTTGCCGTGGTTAGAATATTAGGTTAAAGTCACCGAATCTCTAAGTTTCAGCCAGAATTAAGGGACGAAACATAATATACGTTCCAAGACTGGTGACCGCAGCGCCTTTTCTTGACATTTAGACCATTTACTATAATCACGAGTATTCGGTTCCATCTTTATAAATGCGTTTATATCGATAATTGTTAATTATTAAATATGAATTATTCTAATGGATTCGCTTTAAATATTGCAAAAAGAGGTTTGGTCAATTTATTATTAAAAGTGTATTGGGATCATAAAGAAAATAAATTAAAGTTGTGTTGAAACACAATCCGAAACAAATTACGCCGGAGTTATAAACAAGATAAAAATGAAAATGTGATAAAATTATAGATTCAGACTGCTCTTAAATGTTATGATCTCGGCGGCAATATTGATTATTACGGAATAACTGAAAACCCCAGTTACAAATGAACATTCAATAGTGATGGCCTTCGTAAAACATATTAATTCCAGCTACGAAAAATTGGCTTGGAAAAAATAAATAAATTATTGATATTGGATTGTGATTTTCAATTGGAAAGATATTAATGTCGAATCTTTATAATTAGATTCTTTGCTCTCAATATTTATGTGTGAATACGAAAATTTAAAATCAGAAAATGCTGATAATTAAAAAAAAATCAGGAAGCGTGAATGTTTAATATTGATTAAGTTAAAAACTGATTTTTCGTATTCAAATTTCTTTAGAGAAAATGTCTGGTTCTTTAGTCAAAGAGAAATGCGGTTTGATCTGTGCATTATCATGGATCCAGATCAAATTGAAATTTTCTAGATACGAAGTCCTTGGGGGCAAAACGTATGAGTTAAGTTTCTAATGACATACTTATGACGAAATTTTTCAATTCAAGTACATGCATGACACGTGTTTTTTAGAGATTAGACATATTAATATTGTGTATAAATAATTTTCCTTTATCACTAAATGTATTTGTAAAAATCAACCAAGACTTGTTATAATTTTCAGTTTTTGCCAAATTTTACAATGTCATATTTTCATGTAATTTCGGAAGTTGTAGAAATATTCATTTTTTCGCGCTCAACATGGCATAACGCATTTTTTTCATTCCATTCATGTGCATGTACTGTATGTAGATTTAGAATGATCAAAAATATTCCTAAAACGATAAGGCACAATATCGATTTATGCACGCACAAATTGCTGAAAATCAAAAGAACCACGCGAAATTCTCAATGGCATCCAATCGCACTAAATAAATTCACATTAAAATCACACTAAATTATTATTATCTAACTCTCACGTATTTGCCGATTTTGGCAAGGTAGAAAATAAACCACTGAAAAAAAAGGAGAAAGACACCAAATGATCGATTGTAGTGCAAATGTCGCTGTTTGCCGTTCATTGATGCCACACGTACAACATATGATATTAATAAATAAACTATTTAGCAGAAGCATACCGATTCATACTACATGTACTTAAAACGAAAGCTTATTCATTTTTATTATCAACAAACTGGATTTTTCATGTTTTGTTTGATTTCCATTAAAAATTATTAATGAGCATAATTGATTTTTTTAATCATAATGAATATTATATCTTCATTTTTATCGTTATAATTCATAAATAGGCTTTACGTATACTGTATACAACATCCAATTTTTTTTAATGAAATACAAATTATTATAAAAAAAAATGCGTTATCGTCGACGTTTAATCTTATTATTACCTTTTAGAGTTTCGCATCTATTTATGATCATAAAAACAACAGCAACATTATTGCTATTGTTATCAATACCATTATGGACGACATCGTTAGTCGACGCATCGATACAATTATACTGGAACGACACAGTCATCGTTCTATCGAATACGGATTTCTATGAGTCATTACACAGACAAAGTGGTGGATTATTTTCGGTTACTGGAAACTTTTCTGTTGCTGAATTTTTTAACGACTATGATTTAAAAGCTAATGATGGCATCGGAACATTACAAAATAATAGTGTTAGTTATGTTTACAGTAATTGTGTGATTAAACCTTTTCCTGAGGGAACTGCTGTGCTATTTGTCCCGTTTGACGCTGCTTGGATTGCTGGATGTAGGAGTTATTCAGATATCATTAAAAGGTGCGGATATTATTATAATTATAATTATTGGTTCAACTATGAATAATTCAGAAGATTAAATTAACATTGCAATTGGCGAAAATGTAGAAACAATTGGACGACGAGCAGTATCTTTGAAAGTAATAACGTAACCGTGAAAATACCAGAGGCAAATCCAACTAATGTCACAATACTCAAGAAAAGGATACAAAAACGAAATACATTAGTATATAACAACAGCGAGTATGTTAGTGGCTCGACGATAAATAACATTCCAAAAGCAATTATTTTCACATCAATAAATTATGGTGACCCGGGTGTAAAAGAACCTTTCATGGGCGAAAAAGCGATTTTGCAAGAATCTGTGCCGTATTTGAGTTTAATTAAACCCAGCGACATGCGTGCTTTGAAACTTATAAAAATGAGGAATAAAATTAATCCAGATGCACCGAATAATAATACTCTTTTGTTTACTTCAGGTAAAGCAAATGATCTTTTCTTGAATGCTTAAAATTAGTGGACGAAAGTGAATTATATTTATTTATGGGATAAATCATAGATGTTGGACCATACAGAAAATTCTTGGGTGGGCCACTCTGGATTGCTTGGTCTACTATTATTGGAATCACTTATGGACTGATTGTATTGACGAGTGGTTATTTCATGCTTCGAGTTTTTGGTATTGGTAAAAGAAGTAATAGCTTTGGCATCTCACTAAGAAATCCAAATACTTATATACTGCCCGCTATCGCGTATTGCTCTATAAGTGAGTTAAGAAACAGTCCAAGTCTATTAGATGTTCAGTACATGCAAAATTTAAATATTTCTCTTTTTTCTATATAGTGGCGTTGATCATCTTGCAATTAGATCCGTACAATATTCGTGAAGAGAAATTATCCGTTTTTGGTTATTCGGTTATAACAAGTCTCAATTTCTTGATTTTATGTTTTTGTTATATAATTTTATTGTTTTCATGGTAAGAAATTTTATCCATTTCAAATTGGTTTCAAACAAGCATCCAACTAATCTAAAAGATATAATCTAGGATAGAAGTCTCCAAAGAGAAAACACGACACGACACAAGCCTCTCAGTCTGGTTCGATTACATCTCGCCCGCAGCTCACAAACTACTCTACTTCTCAACACTACTAACCGTTACGACATTTGCAATAGATGTTACACAGGAACAATATCTCTTGCCGGGACTCGATTCCAAGATTATTATCCCAGCATTAATTTGGCAGTTGTTTGTAATTATTATGGTAAATGTTGGGTATCTGGTGTTCGCCGGGTTTATGCTTTTATCGTTGTCGAATCAAAGACAATGGCGGGATGTGGAGAATCGCCATGATGAAAGTAATCATGGACTAAAGAATATAGAGGAGACTAGAGAGGTAATTTAATTATTCGGAATGTTTTATTTTTTTGGATAATTTGACCAATTTCTGATTTATTGATAGGTTATAATAATGACCGCGTCACTTGTCGTGTCATTTTCTTTTTTGACAATGTCAAATTTATCATTTACGCGACAAACACCCACAATCGGGAATTTCATAAAATCTCAAGCAAGTATTTTCTCAATTTGTCATTTATCGTTATGATAAATTTCTAAATTAGGATACCTGTATTACATACAGGTAGCACAAGATCTTTCAAATATCTCGAGCTCATTCGCACTCTTATTCGCTCTCCAAAATCCCGTTCTCGCTTCTCATTTTCTGAAGACAATACCACGAAGAATGCGAACGCCACTTCCTAACATCACCGATGAACCAACTCCCGAACAAATAGCCGAAGATGAACGACGTAATTCTGCCGCGTACACGACTCGTACCCCTGTAGTACAACCTCCCGCTCCAGTTTTTATACCAAAGATTGTGGTGAAGCAGCCACAGCTAGCAACTTCTTTTGAGGATAACTTGGGAGCGGCGCAAGAAGAAAAAGATTTATTGGTTGTTGCTGGCGCTAGAGATGAACAAACAGAAGTTGGTGCTAGTAATAGTGGTGGTGGTGGTGGTGGATCATTTAATGATATTTCGTTAGAATGAAAGTTTTTACAAATTTCTTGTGAAAAAATTTCATTATCTTAAATTTTAACGATTATTTATCTTGGAATGACATAAAATGAAATACATCAGGTAGTTAAGTTAATGGTTCACCTATTAATTATCCGTGATTTCTGATTTCTTTTCTTCGTTCATGTATTTGTTATTAATTCACGTGTTTTATGTAAAATGAACAATAAAATTCTTTATAAGCAGTTTTGATTCCGTTCTTCATCTATTTTTAACATTTGAAAGGAACTTCACCCGAAAACTATCCTTTACTTGTTATACGATCAATATGCGCATAATACGCATAGTTACTAACCGATATCGTAAATGCCCATGCATATAGTTAAGTTCATAAATCATCACCGATTAAGGCATTTATACTGAATAAATAATGATAAACCAGAGCATTCATACAGAACATACGTATAACGATAACATCTACATCTTTATTGTTTTACATATTTTAAATAAATATTGCGAGATATTATCATAATGGCTTCTCTAAGTTCTATATGGGAACATTTTAATCAAATTGGGTCATGTTGACAACAGCATGCAGAATGTAAATACTGTGAAAATCCCAAATATCAATGCAATAATTCAGTAATTTGGTGTAAGTCACATCTGCGCGTATGTCAATTGAATTAAGTGATCATTTTTTGGTATGAGCTTTGAAAATCCAGAAATTGCTAATACAAGTTCACTCAATGCCAATTTGCCTACAGGAAACACACAATTAAATATATAAATATGATATCAAATATTGATTTTACCAATGCAATGCAATTAATACTATTACTAGTTCAAATATAATACAATTACTAGTCCTACAAATGCAATTAATAATTAATAATTACAAAATATATGAAATACATGAAATGGCAATATCAATAATTTTGTTGATAGAATTTCACATTCTGAACAAGAGGAAAATGAAAAAACATTGTGGAAGCTATTTCAGATGTGAATTATAACTATCACTTTCAGAAATAGAACCATTAAAGAATTGGATCAAAAAAACATATCCAGCATTAAAGCTTCCATCATGTAAACAAATATCAAATCATTTACTTAATGAAGTACAGTGGTGATGAAAAAAATAACAATTAAATGATATGATTTAATTTATGTAATTTTTATTTAAAAAATCTCAAAAATTAACTATAACTAGCCTATAGTATATACTTCAATTTCTAATACTTTGTTTCACACTCTTTATTATCTATAACTAGCTCAAGACATTTCAATATTGATCATACTAATTTTTGATATAACTCCACATTGATTTTTTCTCACTCCTTTATTATTCTAATAAAAATCTCTTGTAATATGGATTTTTTTTATAAATCATCAAGTTAACCCTTTTCTCCACCCTTTTTTTCATAATTAATCACAAGTTCTTAATTAGATTAAGATCTGATAAGTATAACAACCAATCAAGCACATAGAGACACTGATTATTTAATAAAATAGTCATAAGCTTAGCATGATGCTTAGATCCTTTATTTAGCTTGTAAGAAATCAACGAATTTATTTTACATTTTCATTTCAAATTTATTTGATATTAATTTATTTAACTAATCCATTATTCTATTCTTTATTTAGTTGGTAAGAAATCAACGAATTTATTTTACATTTTCATTTCAAATTTATTTGATATTAATTTATTTAACTAATCCATTATTCTATTCTTTATTTAGTTGGTAAGAAATCAACGAATTTATTTTACATTTTCATTTCAAATTTATTTGATATTAATTTATTTAACTAATCCATTATT
>CAJVPS010000058.1:0-42710 GCA_910591765.1 Ambispora leptoticha | reverse complement strand
AAAAAATGACTCGAATGACTCAAATTTAGTTAATCGGCCCTTGGAACCCGATCAGAACAGGGTCATCAATAATTTTACCTAATTTACGGAGAAAAATAAAAAATTCACAATAAACCCTGAATTTTCAGTTTTAGACTTTTAATCCAAATGAACGAAATAATGTAAGAACTGCTAACCCGTTTTGGCTTATAATAATATGCATTTTTTATCTGTATGCATTTCATGCATCCATTATATATACAAACGCGTACTTGTGCATTATATTAACCCCTCAAAACCTCCTCTATAATAATAAATTACATTGCAAATTCTTACATTTTTTTTTAATGCATTATTTAAGAATCTATTTACTATATTTACTGCATTGCATTAAACAAGTTGAATGGGAGGCATTATTACCACGTTTGACGGTGTGATACACGAAAAAAATTTATTATAACCGAAATAGTGCACCATTGTTTATTCGGCTATTCTCTTTCCTTGTCGCTCTCTTCTTATTCGTCTCTGTTGTACGCAACAAAGATGTTATTCCGGCATTTTTTTATTTAGTATGGGGTTTGTGTAATGGGCATATGAATCAACAACAATAACTATTTACCTGCCGCCGGATTCAAAAACCCAAAAAAGACGTGGTAATTTATTCTTTTTGGTTTAGAACTTATTCACCAAAAATTTTCGAAACCCTTTAATGGTATAGCATTGGTTAAATTTGATTCGTATGCAAATAGCTTGTGGAAGCATGTGTGGGTACCGCATAGAGAAATGTATATGTGTATATTTTCAGGATCCTTTGGTCAATTTCCCGAATCGTTAACAAACAACTAGCGGAATATGTCTTAAAATTGGATTTGATCCAGGAAAACACCATTATTAAGAGAAAAAAAATTATGCAATCGAACAGGATATTAAAAGTTTATGTTGCAAAGTGCATAAATATTTTGTTTTCACTAATGTAAAGGAGAGAAAAAAAATATGCAGGGTCTAGACCACGCTCTCAAATTCCTATTGTTAAAAAATTCGGCAATGAGATTATTTTAATGGGAAAAGATGTTCCAAAGATAAGAGTGACAAAGAAAGATAATGCAACCTTTTCTTTGTAAGCGAATAGATGTAATCACATGTAACTAAATTTTCTAAGCTATGCATATACTTGACGAATTTCACGTAATACGTTACTTATTTATCTTTGATAATACCAATCCCCTAATTTTGAAATTATCAAATTATCATTGTAATTTGAAGCATAAAATTATCGTATCATATCGAAAGTTGAACCCCCCTTAATTTCTTCATATCGATTGAATCAAAGTCAAATATATAACGTTACGTATCAAATCTTGCTATAGTGATGTTGATAAAATATATATATATATATATATTATATATATATATATATACATAATCTTGAGAATAGTGATATTTTGACTATAAAATTTTTTACCGGTTCAGTGGTCCAGTGGCGCAGTTTTTTCACAAATCATGATGGCTGCACACAAAAATTGAAATCGCATTTTGATTGGTCAAAAACTTGTTGACATCCAACAAGCAATAGGCAGATCACTTGAGATTAGATAATATCATTCGATTTTTATACTGGCATTTCTACATGCCAGTTGACACGTCTTTTTAAAACTATTACAGCAAAAAATTCTCCGCTGGAAACCTAATTTATGGTTGAGAACCTTGCCATGTGTAAGATAATTAACATGGAAATATTACGCGTCTTTACTCGTATTCATATTTTATATATTAGCTATTGATTAAAGTTTCAATTCTACCTCATGTGTATGTGCATAGATATTTTTATTTATTATTAGAATTTAATAATTCATGTTGAATAAATAGTATAAAAAAAAAGAGTTCTTTCTTTATACAATAAATGGGTTGATGTGAGCGCACGGATAATATCACTTAATGGGCTCTAGATACAAGTAAAGATATATTGATTACTTTAGTATAAAATTTAAATTGACCGTTTTCTCATTGATTCATTCATTCTTATGTGTCTCTGAATCCACATAAACTAATAATATAAATCACTAATGAATTAACCTAATTAACCAACGAAAGGATCTTTGAATCCAGTAATGCTGTCATTGTATAGAAAGAAAGGTATTAAACCTGTCAAAAATCGGTAAATTAATTTATTAATTAATTTAATTTAAACTAAGAAAAAAAGAAAACCGATTCTTTCCTCGTGCATTTAGTTGGAATGAATACATTGCATACGTGCCAAACAATTCTTACGTAAATAAAACGAAAAGATGGTATGCACAACACGTTTTACACGTCTACACAAATGAAGAAGATGAATTCTATTCTGGGCTTGCTCTCTTCTCTGAAAGCAGACTTTTGACAGCTTTATATTAAACGCGTGTGCATTAAATGTTTGTGTACTGTATGTATTAGTAATAATATCGGTATGGGACTTGTGACTAAAGATGGTAAAAAAAGGAGCATTACATAAATACATTACCACTATTATCATTTATTATCATTATAATAATAAAAAATATAATAATAATAATAATAATAATAATAATAATAATAATTTATTATTATTATTATTAGGAAATGGTGAATAAGCGATAAATTTTTAATTGGTTTATTTAGTTATAACCAGTCACGTGGCGTGACAACCAGAAATCCCACGTGACAATCAATTTTTCACATATCGCAGAATAATATAGTCCCTTCGCTTACGCTCCCGGATAATAAATATTATTATTATTTATATATATACATATACATATATATATATATTTATATATATATATATATATATATATATATAAATATAAATATATAAATATATATTCGGCATCGAAAATTAATGAAGAGTTTCAATAAAAAGAAAAAGTAAATAAATAATTATGACTTTTAATCTTTACAACTATTCGTCATTCATTCAGTCTTTATGATTTTTTCAGGTGTAATAAAATTTAATATACATTAATACTACTGACTATCAAGTAAATTATAACGAACTAAGTTATTTATCAATTTAATCTGATATTTTTAACTTTTTGACATATTTTCTGTTTTAATGACTTGTGATAATACCCTAATTCTGGTATAAGCAAAATAGAAAACGTAATGGTGGTGGTCAATGCACGATTTTTTTTCGCGAGTGGCTTTTTTTGTGTTGATAGCAGCAGACATCGATTCTTATAACCAATCACATGCAAGATAGCCTAAATAATGTGTCATTAGATTTACGGATCTTGATTTCTATTTGAAATATATTAGATTTTTCACATGTAATCAAGAATCACCAGATAACGAACAAATTTAATGAGTAAAGAATGGGAAGTCCCAAAGGAAATAAATCCTTCTTTTAGTATTTACTCGGGTCTGACTCAGAGCTCTTTAATATCGGACGCCACGAGTAATTCGGTACGGTAATTATTTCCAAATTCGGGATTTTTTTTCATTCAACGGGCAAAAATAAATTTTATCGAAAATTGTTTAATACATGTTAATTTCTAGTCAAATCGATTTTAAGAGACGGAATTCTTTTTAAGACGTGCGACCTTGAAGGTTCTACAGTTTATCAATAATTTATTTTAGAACAATGGAGTAATCATTACATAATGTGTCATGTCTTTTGCTTGTGCATAAAACATTGAAATATGTGATGTTTTGACAGGATCGCGAGTTGTGTTGAGTGAGATATAATCAAACTCTAATTGGTTGCCTTTTGAAAAATGAATGGATAAGTAATAGGTGAAAAAAAAACTGATTGTTTTAGGTAATTTGATGTTGCATTGGTGTTATTTTAAGTAATTCGTTAGTATCAACTTACTTTTTGCTTATAAATTGATTATATAAAGTGGACCGTTTTATTTTCCCATGCACATGCTTTATTTCTCACAGAGTAAAAATACAATGTACACTGCCAACAGAATCGTCAACACACACTCAAGTACAGACTAAATTTATTTGAAACGAATTACCAAGCGAAGTATGAAACGAAACAAACACAAACCTAATAAATAATCATTGTTGCAATATCATTGGTTGGCAGATATCTTTCCAATGTATTAAATTGTATGAAATTGTAATTTTTGCATTATTACGTGATTCATACAAATCATTTGTTTCATCGTTATGCACTAAAATTTCTTCGATACATTATTAGAATAAAATTAATGCGGACAAGTCACTACTAACTTTGAGAATCCATTTAAACATAAATTTGAATGCTAATTCCATAAATTTGATGCAAAATTGGCATACATTCAGCGTAACATTTTCAAAGTTCATTAAAGAATCGCAAAATTGGAATAAATTATTATAGTAAAATATATTAAATTTCATAAATTCAACAAAGAGATGAATTTTTACGCTAAAATATAGTTAGGCCAAGCTCAATAAAGTAATGCTAGGTTTTTCTTATCATTTTTGCTGAATTCTGTAAGTTTTTTTTCTGGAATTTAATATAGAGACCATATCACTAGTCAAATATCGCATACGCTTATGTGGGCGTGCATTTATAGAAAGTAAATAATTAGAGACCTTATAAGCTTGGGAGTGTGCATTAGGGAGAATATATTATTCCAATAATAGGAAGTCTCTTTGATTTTATGCCGAGTTTTAACTAAATTTCTCTATTTCTTGAATGGATGCAAAGTGCAATTAGCAATTATTAATTTGGATCCAGGTGGTGTTAAAATTTCTCGGCAAAATTTACGGTGCAACTTCCTCAGAAAAAAAATTTTTTTTTAGTACTAAAACCAATGGCTTTGAGATTATGTAAAGTGGCAAAGTGAAGGCACTTTGTAAAGCACAATAATGGATTTTTTTGGCTCATAGTTGAGATTTCGCATTTCAATTACATACCAATCCTTCCGAAATGTTTGGGACTATTAAATTTTATAAGAGTCTTATAAGCTTGGGACTGAACTAGACTGTGCATTTAAAGAGAGTATATCTAATGTGTGCATTTGTGGAATGTGCATTTAGGGAGAGTTGACTGTAACTAACTTCGGGCTTAATTGGTGCTTCGGTTTAACAGGGTGACTGTATATATGCCATTACGCATTAAAATTTTTCTCCTATAATGATACCATTGCGCATTAACTATTGATTTTTTAATGTGAGCCAATCAAAAATCAATGACTAACGACGCGTAAATAACAACGATTACGTAAATATCGAGGGTTTAGAAAACATTACAATATACGACAGCGATAACAATTAATAACCACCAACAAAGAGACACCTTTCATTGTTAATAATAACGATGAGCAATGTCTGTCATGTATTATTGCTATGATTGCGTGGCAAAAACCACAAGAAAGCCAATATACTCTATCATTCGAGACTTGCCACCTCGACCACCAGCAAGACTTGGTTTCTATAAGGATATAGATGACAATGATGAGGATAAGCCACAAAGCATTCCACCAAGACCTCCGGCAAGACTGGGTTTCTATGATGATGAAGATCATCCTAGTCCTTTAAAAATACGCAAGAAAAAGAAGAGGACTAGACGAAAAGCTATTCCAATACCGCAAGAAACAAAGAAGTGACCATCTGGGGGAGGGGATTTACAACGATAAATAAGTAAGTAAAAAAGATGGTTATGGGATATTGCCGCATTCGAATATTAATATATCTGACGGGGGATTGGGAAGAAGAAACTTAAACTCATAATTACAATGAAAGAATTGCTCATACCCGATAGCTTATCCCATTTTATGTTTAATAAATGAAGAGAGAAACGCATTGTCGGTTGTGATTTTTTTGTTGACATGTACTTCGTGAACATTAATAGTTATTTTTATTTCGCTTCATCATCAATATTATGATTTCGATAAAGAATTAATTGATTGGATTCGGAAGGCTCTTTCCTTCGAATCCTTTATTCTAGTAATATACAAACTAATGTTTCAATTGTCATAAAACTAATTATTTTATCGTATAAATAAATTCGATATTGGAAAATAGTTTTAATTAACGCGTAAGGACCTAATCCTCTTCACTAAAAAAAAAATGTAATATTTTTTTAATCAGATTCATTTTGTATACATAAATAATGAAAAAGTTGCTTACCGAATATACAAAAAAAAAACGAAATCATCAAACAACAAACTATAATAAGATAGGGTTTATTTGTATTATATCAAAAGATATCATTATGCCTACCATTACACATTTTGGTAATGCCATTTTTTTATATGCATGATAGCTTTCGAGACAATGTGAACCTCGTCACAATACCCATCCTTACACTTTTACGTATCTGATAGATTAATCAGTCATCACATCAGAGAGGACCAAAATCTTATACATTTTTTTGCTTCTAAAATCATGCACACATCTTAAGCATCATATGTTAGTCACATGACGAAAAAGACCATAAAAAAGAAATTTTTGTAGTTGCTTGTGAATGGTCAAGAAAAAAAATGTCAAATAGTTGGGGTGAACCTCGACCAGATTCCTGGGGGGCGTCTTGGGAACAAAATTCTGAAAATAACACTAATTTTTCTCAGCGAAAACAACAGGAAGACAGTTCTTGGGGAGAGGTTGACCATAATACTCAGAAGGGAAACTGGGTTCTTGCTGAAACTGACACCGTTATTCACGATTCAGCGTGGGACGATAATACTCCGGTTACTGCGCGCGATTCATCCTGGGATAATAAGAAAAAGGTAAAAGCAGCTGGTGATAAACAGTGGAATAATAAAAAAGCGGCGAAACCCACTAGTAATGCTAGCGGCACTAGTACGTCGTCGAATAATAGCAACAAAGTTGAACCTAAAAAAAAGGTTGTCTCGCATTGGAATACCCTTAAGAACGCGCCGAAATCTACATCTACTGGTGATGGTGATAGTACGTCGTTTAATAATAACAAAAAAGTAGAATCCAAAACTGATGTTTCGGCATGGGATAAAGAAGAGGTGGTAGATTTCGTTGAACCTTGGGATGATGATAGTAATTCCAAATCCAATACTAATAGCGACAATGCTGGCGATTCACCATGGGCTAATAGTGATGTCAAGGCCATTGATGACTCACGATGGGGTAATCAGAAAAAAGCCAAACAAATTGCTCGCGATTCGAAACGGGATAATCAAAGAAAAGGTTCGCGTCGGGATAATGGAAGAAAACCAAATCCTGATTCGGCATGGGATAAAAGAGATAATAATGAAAATTTTAATAAAAATAAATCTTATACTAATGGATCGTCTTGGAATAATAATAATAATAATAATACTGGAGATTCTCCTTGGGATACTAATATTATAAAAGAAGAGGCTAAGAAAAACCAAGATTCGAATGCCGAAATTGCATCGTGGGATAACATTGATAGTAATAATCCTATAATTTCACCTTATAATGGCAACGATAAAAATAATAATAATGATAATCAAGAGTCGAATCCCGAGATTGCTTCGCGGGATAAAACTGATAATAATATTAATCCTGTGATTTCATCTTGGGATAACGATAAAAATAATAATAATGATAATCAAGAGTCGAATATAGGAATTGCATCGTGGGATAAAACTGATAATAATAATAATCCTGTAATTTCATCTTTGGATAACGAAAATAATAATAATAATAATAATAATAATAATAATAATGAGTTTAATCAAAAGTCTAATTCGTCTTGGGATAACAATAATAATAATAATCAAGAACCGAATCCCACAATTTTATCGTCAGAAAACAGCAGCAACAATAATCAAAAGGCCAATTCCGGGACATCATCTTTGGATGACAACAATGTTCTGAATGCAGGTAGCGAGAACAATAATAATGATCATCAAGCGGGGAATGCAGGTGTTTCGCCTTGGAATGATAATAACAACCAAGAGCCGAATGTATCTTGGGATAATAGCAACGATCAAGGGCCGAGCGCAGGTATTTCATCTTGGGATGATAACACCAATCAAGAGCCGAACGCAGGTGTTTCATCTTGGGATGATAATAACAATCAAGAGCCAAATGCAGGCGTTTCATCTTGGGATGATAATAACAATCAAGAGCCAAATGCAGGCGTTTCATCTTGGGATGATAATAACAATTATAAGAAAGAAGAATCACAGAGTAATCTTTGTGATAATACTGATGGGGGTAATCATGAAGAATCCTTTACAGGATATTCTTCAAAATCGCAAAATTGGGATAACAAAAATGAAGGATATCGAGGTAAAAGCGGAGATAACAGTTATCGCGAAAATAATCGACCATTTAGAGGTGGTGGATCTCGAGGTGGAGGACGAGGATGGGGTGGTCGAGGTCGGGGTCGAGCTCGGGCAAACGATGGCCCATCTTATCGTGATAATTATGATAATCCACCCAGAGGTGAAGATACATTTCAACGAAGTCCTGCAAATCGCACATCTTTCAGTAGAAATGGCGATGGTATATTTGATTATCGGATTGATTTGATTTATATAGGCAAATTCGTCTGCTTTATTTTTATGCTGTTTTCATTTAATTAAATCATAAGAATCTCTCCCTGGTGACTCTAAATTAGCTGGCAAAATCACGAGTCTTTACCAAAGTATACATGCACCAAAAAGACCGGATGGTGCACCATATGTTAATGAAAATCGAGTCTTAACTGGTGGTACTCATAAAGTATGTTTATTTCATTCTTACTTAAAATGTCTCTTTAAAACAATTATTTAAACTTACGTATTGAATAATAACAATAATAACAATCATAACAATCATAATTATCATTATTATAGAAAGTAGACGAAAAGGAATTGGAAGCTCGAATGGAAAAAATGCGAATACAAAATGAAATAATTATGCAAAAACACATTGCGAGTTTTTTTACGATAAGATCATTAGTTCGTTAAACTTAATTTAATTGTTCATACTAAGTTTTATTATATTTCTATAATGTAGATTGCAAAGCAGGACGAAGCTCAATTCCGTAAAGTTGAAGAAGAAAGAAAGCAACAAGAGTTGCGAGATGCAGAAATTCAAAGAAGAAAGGAAGAAGAAGAACGGGAGGAACAACGTAGGCGTGAAGAGCAGCAAAGAATGTTGGAAGCTCGAATGAAGTTAGTCATTTCAAGATATTTATTCATACGTCAATCGATTTCAGTTTTTATGTTTATAATTTGCATTCAAATTAAGACGTTTTTTCGCTGATCTTGAATTACTATTGCCTAGTTCCGAGCGTGAAACTAATGCACAACGACGTAATCAAAATCGCGAGTCGCGCGAATGGGATAAAGAAAAGGTCGATTCAGACTGGAATTACGATCGAGTACCACGAAATAATGGTTTTCGAGGGCGTGGTCGAGGCCGTGGTCGGGGTAATTTCCGCGAAGATCGCGATGGTTTTCCACGAAATTATCGCGGACGCAATAACGACAGAAGAAATTCGCGTGAATATAATGATGACGGAGCTGGATGGGGAAGAGGAGGACGTGATCATGAGGATCAGAATGTTGATGAGAGACCTCGTTATGGAAGGAGATCTAGCAGAAATGAGCCTGATAAAGAAGCGTATGGAGGTGGAACTAGTTGGGCAGAAGAACAAGAATTAGAGGAAACAGGTATAAAAGCTAAACTTCCGTGGGAAACTGAAACGGAAAATCCGAATAATGATAATAGCTGGGGTGCACCTGACAACCAAGGTATTTAGATTTTGATTGGTGTTAATTTTTTGTTGTTGAAAATTTTTTCAAATTATGATAATTGCTTTTAATCGGATTCAGCTCGCGATACAAAATCCTTCGGAAACAATGAGGATTCATGGCCGAATGAAACGTTCAACGGAGAAGTTAGTTGGGATGATCAAACAGGACAATCGCAGGACCGACAAAATCATAATGCGTCCAATTCAAATAATGGTTGGAACTCACAACCAAACAACCAACAACATCAGCACCAAGATGACGAATCATGGAAAAAAGGTGCGAGTCATGAATAAATAACTGTTTGTTTACAGATATGATATTTAATTAAATCTTCCTATTAGACATGGAATGGAATCCAGCTCGTGTTAATGAAGTCCAAGGAACAGGATGGGATTAACAATAAACAAGTTTCTTTTCTCAAAATATGTGAAATTAAAGTAAAAATATAAAATAATAAATAAATCTTCAGGAATCAACGATAAAACGCGATAAAACACGCGTTTACGAATCTATTTCTAAATGCACATCGGGCGTAGATCTTCTAGTCTTGCTTTCCCACTCACGTCTCGAGAGAAAGAGGTAAGCAAAATTATAGTTAATCGATCCTTTTTATCAATATAAAAGGAAACTTTTATTTTCATCAACTAATTCGTTACTCTCTTTTATCAAGGAGTCATCTATATAATACATTCATTTTTGGAACGTTGAAATAAGTGCCATATATAGATTTTTAGGGGAATGTACTATCTAGAATATAGATAGTTGTACATAAAAGATTTTTTCTCTTTTTTTTTTTTAATTTTTGTTTTGGATAAATGGACAGGTAAAAATACAATCGATTTGTTTTGTAATATTTATCATGAAAATTGTGAGCATTAATTTGCAAGAATGAAAATCGAATTCACAAGAATTTTCTCGAGGAATTTCTTCTCAGTTAATTAATTCGGAAATAATAATTTCAAAAATCAAAACTGGTTAATTCAATAATTAATATAAGAAGCGATAGTAATAAATAGAGAAGGACATTAAATAAACAAACAATCATTGTATTAAATGTATGTATCCACTAAAGAATCCCTCATCTCTTTAACGATGGCGGTTGGTTGTGCTTCATGGAGTTTGAAGATGCTTTCCACGACCGATAATTCGGTCGCCGTGCTATCTAATCCAGCAAAAGCACACCAATCGTTCACTACTAACCCTGCACCGATCACGTCAGACCCTCGATTTATTGTACCTGCCTAAAATAAATGATCGACATGTATAAATTTATATAGTGCGTGTGACACGTTTTAGTTTCTATTCACTTACCACCAATGGAACTTGAAGTAGTGATGATAATTCATCCTGATCTTGAATAGCAGTTCTTGGATGCACCTTAAATTACGTTCGATTGTAAATTTAATAATCACAATTCTTTTAAATAAAAGAATGCCTGCGTGAGAGAACTCGCCAAAAACATACCAAAGCACCCTGATTACTTAGAGCACAATAACTCCCAACCAGTACATTTCCCGCAATGGTTTGTGTAAACACCTCAACATCCAACACATCTTTAATAATTTCTTGTGTTTCACGATCAACATCAGGATGAACTAACGCAACATAATCATTACATGCTATCACGTTTCCTAATGCCGATAAACGCTCTTCTATTCGCTGTATTTTAATAGAATCTGGTAAAGAATTTCTCAGGTGTTGAAGTTCTTGATCAGTGGTGGAGCTTGGTACTAGCAGACCTTTACTATTACCTATCATTCGTGAATTCAAAGATCAAAGGATTATCTCATATACATAAAGAAAAGTAAATAGCGTTGCGTAGTTAAACCCACCCACTGTCAGTCTGCCAATAATCCGTGTGCCTGCTATTGAAGTATGTATCACTGGAATCACATCTCCCAATTCACCTTCAAATACACTGTTTATTATGTAATTAAATAGATTAGATCAATTCGTTTTTTTTTTCGCTCCAGTGCTTTAGATAAATAAATGATATGTAAGGGAGAAAAACGAATCAGACCTGTAAAAGTTTTCTGAGCCTCCAATTGCAACCAAGCAATACTTATTGGTTAGGCGAGAGAATACACCAACTTCGTTACTGTTTTCAAATTGTGCGCCTGTATATTTATTTCAACGTAGAATTGATCAGAGTTAGACGATAATTGTTTGAGGATAAATATAAATACTTGTGCGAACAGAAGTTAGAAATATGAAACAAAACTCGGATCATTCGAACCGGTTAAAACCCAACACCAATAGTTGTTTACTTACGAACAGCCATTTTTTTTTTTTTTTAATTCAGCTAAGGATATTTACGTTATGAGATTTTGGGTAGAATCAGAGTATTTTGAAAGTTCGAGTGTTTCGATACTTTTATTACCACGATAAGACGCAGTTTACGCAGTTTTACGCAGCACTGCGCTGCGCTAAAAAAAAATAAATATGACTCATGTGAATTTGTGAAATTATTTAATCGAGAAGTTGATCATCTATCTATCTATTTACTTCTAATCATTGGATTGAATTTTTATTTAGGTATCGCAAATACTTTTTTTTGTAACGATGAAAAAATATCCAATTTCTCATTTTGGGTTTTCTAAAATATTTCGAATGGTAAGATGATAATAAATAATAATAATAATAATTTTGATTGTTTGATTTCCGATTTGATTAATATTATCTAATAATTTTATTTTTTATGAATTGAAAGACTAATCGGAGTCATTCGTTGGTATCCACATCCACATCACAAGTCTCACCTTTCTCTAAAAGAAGAACATTATACACACATGTCAATACCAAACAATCAATATCGAAAAATACTACCACTCATATTAATAGTGATTGTAGATCACCATTATCGCGTTCCTTTACTCTAATATCCACGAGGGAAGTAAATTATAAGAAAAAAAGTGATTACATTAACGATGGTTTGTCCTCGGGCTTTGTTGTGCATCGACGGTTTTTATCCACCACGCTAAAGGAGAAAATTGATTCGGTTGGTTTCCTTGGTTCATTGGATCGTGAAGAGAATTTAAATTAACCTCCTTTATTTGTTAAATAGATGGTTAAAAATAATGATCTAGTCTTATTTATGAAAGGGACTGTCGATACGCCTCAGGTATTCAATTGGTCTTCATTTTTATCTTTTCAAGTTCATTATTTAACGATGGTTATATTGAAATCATCAATAGTGTGGATTTAGTAGAGCGGTGGTTCAAGTACTTGACGCTCAAGGTAAATCTTAACGACATTCATTATTCAAGGGTGAAGATTCATTGATTACAACTGTTGCTATTCTTAAGGTTAACATAATCGATCCCTGCATCTTGTTTGACAGGTGTCGACCTGAATAAAATCAAAGCTTTTAATGTGCTGGAAGATCAAGAATTGAGAGACGGAGTAAAAGTGTATTCGTAAGCGTCAATTTCTTTTTTTTTGCATGTACGCTTTTTTATCATCATTAATAAAATCGGAATTTTCTAGATCATGGCCGACAATTCCTCAACTTTACATAAAGGGTGAATTTGTTGGTGGATGTGATATTTTAATTCAAATGCATCAATCCGGTGAACTTGAAAAGTTATTGGAAAAAGAAGGAATAGTGTCACCTGAAGTAGAACAACAACAATCATAGAACGCATTGACAGACAGACAATTTATAACTTATTTCTGATGTTGTGAATCTTCACGTGTATGCTATTATTATGATTATTATTGTTATTACTATGCTTTTATTCTTAAAATGCTGAGTGCGCTTTATAAGCTTTCATTTATGAATTTTTTACATTAAAAAAAAAATTTAATTATTTCACATTCAAGGAAAATTTTATCTGCTAAAATGAAGAATTTTGCTATTAACACGTTTTGTTTTGTTTTGCTTTGTAACTCTCGAATTCATATTTATATGTACACGATTGAATAACAACAAACATAATTATCCTCATTGCAATTGTTTGTCAATAGAAAACTTGACTTCAGTTCAAATTGGAAAATGCATCATTTGTGTAATCATTTGGTAAATCGATTAAAACCTTTTATAAAAGGGTCGTTATTTTTCCTGATTGCATTTCTAACGATGAATATATCGAAATAAACCAACGACCCAAAAAAAATTACCCATTTTGAAGAAAATTAATATCTATATAAATTTCTGATATTGTTATAACAAAAAAATGCTATGGATATTGAACTTCAATCAACCAATCGAATTATTCAAAATCTGGTCGCCCGTGTTTATTAAACTTCTCGATATATTTTTGCATTAATTTATCACGTAAACCACACACAAACTTTCAAGCGCGTTTTTTTTTTTCTATTAGTCAGAACGCGTCTTTAGCACTTTTATTATCTCCCCCCCCCCCCCCCCCTTCTCCGTCAAAACCTTATATCTTTTTTGGTTTGCTCTTTATTATATCTTTGTTTCGAGAATGTTTTATTCGGAAGCAATCCTTTCTAAAAAGGTTGGTTTCTACTATTGTGAGCGACTTTTCACGCCAACTTGGATTTACACATGGATTTACCAAATTGACCTTGTTGCCTTTATAACTATAGGGCCCCCTCGCTAAGGTATGGCTAGCTGCTCATTGGGAACGAAAGCTAAGTAAGACACAGTTTTTACAGACTAACATACAGTCTTCTGTTGGTGAGTAGTAAACAGTCTCCTGGCGCATTTCAAAAATCAACTCGCCCTCCTTTTTTCATAAATCTGACACTTTAGCTATTATCATTCTTATCATGTTCAGGCGCTATCCTTGGAGGAGACCAGCCGCCGATGGCTCTCAGACTGTCTGGTCAGCTACTGCTCGGTGTCGTAAGGATATATTCGCGCAAAGCGAGATACCTGCTGGAAGATTGCAATGAAGCACTTGTCAAAATCAAATTGGTGAGTTTAAGATGAAAGTTTTTTTAGGAAATTTTGAGCAGATACTGATGTAATAGGTTGAAATTAGGCTTTTCGTCCTGGAATAGTTGATATGCCGGAAGAACAAATTTCAGCTAGCTACAACGCCATCACACTTCCCGATATTATTACCGAGCTTGATATTTTGTTACCTGATCCTGTTTTCAATCTAAAGTAAAAGTTTTTTAACTGATTCTATTCTTCTTCTTCTTCTGTCAATATGCTTTACTGATGACATTTTACAATGAATGTTGATAGAGCATGGGAAGATCAACATCAAATATCAACAAATTTATTAGACGATAACACCATCAACGATATCAATAACCACAATATCAACGTCACTAGTAATAACAACGGAATTAATAATAACAACACGTCACGACCTCAAGATATCACGATTAGAGACGCAGTAGACATATCTCTTGATATTGGCGCTGGAGCTGATTTATTAGGAGATGCATTTGACATAGAAGATGGACGAGGACTCGACCTAAATTTCGACGATGAACTTGTTCCCAATAAAGCTAACGAGATGGACTTAGATTTGGATTTAGATCTAGATTTAGGTGACACCTATGGTTCACCACAAAAGGGAGGAGAAGAAGCATCCATCGAAATAGAAAAGGCAAGAGAGGCACAAATTGAACATTCTATTACTATGGAGGATCTTGGTGTGCCTATTGGTATGGATATCGACGATAAAGAACCATCACAAGCGGATGGTACACTACTGGTTCCAGAAAGAGAGCCGAATGCGGTGAATCCTGATAGCGTGATAGAAAAGCCGGTGACTGAAGTTGAGAACGAAATGATGAATCTTAATCTGAATGAGACAAATATAATGAACCCGAATATCGAAAATCCTATCGATGCTGAGAATAATAACAACAATATTGATAATAGTAACAACAATATTGATAATCCAACTTTAGGGGATATCAGGTAAATTGAAAATATTTAATGTTCATCTTTATCATTTTATATCAACAATGAGACCAAATATCTTTTTTGTGCATAGTTTCGGTGATGAATCGGGAAACGCTATATTCGGCCTTGAATCATCACCGCAGAACCATATCAATGAAGGTGACAAATTACTCTTTTTTGTTTCTTGAGTTCACGATTGACGTACATTTTCTAATGTATTTTTTTTTATTATATAAAGACTTTCAATTTCAGACTCTCGAACATGAAACACAGCCATCACAACATAGAAGAAAACGAAAGTTAAATATCGACAAAGTAACCGAACTGCAATCCATACATATCGCTAACCAGATAAAAGACACCTCTGACATTATAGTAGAGGTAAATCAAACTTAAAATAATGGATTTCGTATGCATGCAAGGAGCTTATGATTAATAAAATTGTTTTCGCTTTGCCTTTATCTGTATATTATTATAGCCTTCCTTTCTCCCGGCATCTCGTAAATTAATTCGTCTTGCAGAAATTCGACAAATAGGACCAAAATATTATCTTGATTTAACCGCTCCCCCTAACGTTCCACCCGAATTACGTCATCTTTTCACAAGAAAACGCCCTCGTTTAGAGGCCATTCCAATAGATAATGAGCCTACGAAACAAGATGATTCACAGATCGACTCTAATAATAACAATACCAATATTATTGCCATCGAGGATGCTCAGGATTCACCTATAAATGAAAATTCCGTCGGAGATGAACAAGAGCCACAAATAATGGAGAATAACGTAGGGGATGAGAAGGAGCCCCCGAAAAATGATAAAGTCACCGGAGATGAACAACAAACTTCAATAAATGATAACTTGGCCGGAGAAGAACCGATAATTCATGATGATGTTGATTTCGATTTTGATGACGATTATGATAATACTAAAAATAATATTGATGTATGAAAGTTCAAATTCGTATGTTTTGACATCAATAATGATTTTAACTGAGAATCTATTATCAAATTAGCACACAGAAACCGGCGGAGGCGATGATTTTGTTTCAAGCTTGCCCAGCCCAGTTAACACCGAAAGTAAGAATTCTCATAAAATTTAATTGTCCTAGACTACTACTTGTTAGCTAATAATAATTCCTTAGTTAAATCACCAACCGGAGAAAACTCATTATCATCGTCGTCGTCTACAATACAACTCTTACAACGCGAATTCGAGAAATTAGAAAAGGATGGAGATCTAAGTTCTCAAAAATCAACAAATTTTATCAGTTATCAAAAAGTCGTCGGAAAAGTACGAAATCTCATCGTCAATCTAAAAAATTCTTTCAGATCTTTTATTATCTAACTAATTGATATGTATACAAACAGGCAAAACGACAAGAAGCTGTTAAACTCTTTTTCGAACTGCTCGTATTAAAAACAAAGGATGTCATCGACATAAAGCAGAAAAAACCTTTTGGAGATATCGAAATTCGGTCAAAGGTAGTAATTAATTAATAGGGTCTAAATTATCACAAGTCTAGGAAATTAAATTTTTTGCTCCTTTTTTTATAGGATAAACAAATGTTGGATAAATATGTCACTTCTGAAAATTGAAATATCTCGTGAAAATATTTAAATTGTATATGACAGATAATTTTCATATTCGATAATTAATAAATAGGCATCATTCGTGATGCGTGTAAAAAAATTCCCTTTATCTGAAATTTATTTCAAAATGAATTTTACTCTTTTACATTCCACATCGGGGAATCGAACCCCGGCCGTCGCGGTGAAAGCGCGAAATCCTAACCACTGGACCAATGTGGATTTACAAGGATAAGGGCTTAAATTGATTATTTAGAAAATTTTTTTGCTAAATTACATAGCATAATTCCCGTGGTTTCTTTTATTTTCTTCTGTTTTCTAGAAATTTCCAGATTCGATTTTAATGCTTTTCTTATATACGTCATACATGCAACATATTTAAAATGTCGCGTTTTTTCGATAAGCTTGAAGTAATCACAAAACAGAGGCAATCATAAAATGGCGAATTGGAAAAACGTCAATAACTGGTATTGCACTAGTTTTGGGTCGAGAAAGGAGAGGGCTTGTTAAACCTTTTGAGATACTAATAGTATTTGCTTTAACTTGCTTTTGTTTCTCGACGGTTACCGATTGTATGAACCTTTTAGGCATTGGTATTATATTATCATATCTTTTTTTTCGATAATTTGTTTCCTTTTTATAACCTAAATGTTTTTGATTTTCATTATAGGACGACCAAAAATTGTATAAATTGGACAAAAGACTATTTTAACACAGCATTCAAGGATTTGTCTGCGGAACATGAAGGAACTAGCGTAAAAATAGATGAGGTTGATAATTGTTCAGGCGATGTGGATCTGAGCAATCGAAAAGGAAAGATTATAACTATCTATGATTTACAATTAGATCTAAGGTGGTCTGGTATGTGTATGTATGGGTTATTTATAAAGTTATAATTTATGTGCGTGAAATATTCATTTTTCCGGGCTTATTATATATAGGTAACTCACCTGACGGCACAGAGGCCAAAGGAACGATCAATCTTCCAGAGGTGGCTCATGACACCAGTACGGAAGATATTGTGGCAAGTCCCCATTTTTATCAGCATAGATGAATTTAACAGAAAGTATATATGATGATTTAAATTTGGGTCGATTTTTATTTCAAGATTAATGTTTCGGTGGATGATGAAGATAAATCCAAAGAGCCCATCAAAGACGTTGTTCGTCAGCATTTAGTTCCAAAAATTCGAGAGAAATTACAAAATTTTGCTAAGGATCTTGTTGAAAGTATGTTAGAATATAAATCAAATTTTGTTTCAACGTTAAAATTCATTAATTTATTTTACATAACAGATAATAGCAAGGATATTTATATTGAACCTTCACAACTTGGTGTTGCAACTCCTCCAAGAGCTGCGACTCCAGTTACTGCGGCAACAGTAGAATCTACTTCGAATGAAGCCGAGGTTAAGACAACGAGCAAAACTACTAAAGCAGTTGTGAATATTGCTAAATTGACCGAGTCAATCGAGTTTCAAACTTCTGCAGAACTGCTCTACGAAACGTATCTCGATCCTAATCGTGTTGCTATTTGGACAAGAGCAAAGCCTGAATTGGCTCGGCATGTTGGTGGTGCTTTCAGCCTATTTGGTGGAAATATTACCGGCGTCTTTACTGAATTGGTAAGTTTCGCGAGTTCGTAAATGTGAAAGTCGTTGAAGTATATAAAATTAAAAATATTACCAATCTATAGATCCCAAATCAAAGAATTGCTCAAACCTGGAGATTAAACACATGGCCTGAAGGTAAATTGTATCAAAAAAAGTGTTCATATAAGATCAAAATTGGTTTGTATTTTAATTTTTTGCTATTTCGGATCTTTGATTAAAATTAGGACATTATTCGAACGTCGTCCTACGGTTTGATCAGAAAAGCGACTCTACGATCGTGCATTTAACTCACGATGGAGTCCCGGTGGGCGAGGAAGACATTGTTCGACGTAATTGGCAAAACTATTATTGGAATCCAATTAAAAGCGTTTTCGGGTACGCATACTTCTATTATACTTATGATTATTCGTCGTCATCATCTTCTGCGACTGGTTCGAAAAAACGATCATCTTCATCAAAGTCAAGATCATCATCTTCAAAAAGAACTAGTCGTACTAATCGTAGTGGTAGTAATAGTGGTAATAGACGTAGGCGTAAAAGTTATAAGAGTAGTAAAGAATCGGGGGGTGGTGGTGGTGCTTTCGGTTTTGGTATTACTGTAGCAATAGTACTGACCGCTGTTGTTTTGGGATTTGTGTATTCTACGCGTTCTACTTCTGCATCTTCCACTACCACATCATCCTCATCTTTGTAGATATGGTGCACTTATATAAGAATTGGTTGTGTGAGTCATAGACTCTTGAGCCTTTGTCAGTCAGTGTTTTCTTATAGAAGGATCAATTAAATGCCCTTACAACGTCAATAGCTAAACGCGAAGAAATCGTCCCCAAAAAGCAACAAAGCCGGATCAACGAAAAACGAGGTAACGACGAAGGATACCACCATGCATGTGAAAAACATTCAAGATTTACAATATAAAAATTAAGTGTATCTTTTCACCAACTTAGATACAATTTCTTTATTTAGAGAATTTCTATTAATAAACTACAACTTAATACTTTGAGTGAATAAAATTTGAAATTTATGTTCAAAAAAAAAGTTTGATCAACGTTACCTCGTGACTTAGAATTCAAATAATAAAGTATCTTGAAAATTACTATTCGAAAAACGTTTCGAAATGAATGATTCTTCGTCATTACCTAATCAAAATGCATTAATGTTTGAAGAAAATGAAGAGGTACTCTGTTTTCAAGGGTCCTTACTTTATAAAGTCAAAGTAAGTAAGTAAAATTGTTAAAAAGAAAGTAAAAGATCCTTGATCCGAGATTTATAAGATCTTTTGCAATATTAAAAAGTTATATAACTTTACGAATCATTTTCTTCTGAAATTATAGATCTTACAATCGGAAAATTGTCAATTAGCGGATACCCTGGGCTCAAGTGACGAAAATAGATACTATCGTGTACAATTTATAGAAAGTAATTCTAGGTTTGTATAGAATATTGGTCTGGTTCTTTGGTTCTCTTTGAAGATGATTGTATACTAAAAATGAAATACTTTCTTCTTTATACTAGTATGAAAGATGAATGGGTTGCCAGCAATAGAATCTTAAAGTTGACAAGTGAGAATCTTGAAAAGCAAATCCAACTTCACGAAAAATTTATTCAGTCAATTGAGAATAATATCTTCATATCGAAAGAAGGATTGATAAAAGAATCAATAAATCAATTTTCAAACAGCCAAGTGAATAAGGACGATACTTTATCATTCAGTAATTCAACATCGAAAATTCAAAGTGATAATTCCGAATTGAAAACTGAAATAACGAAAAATGATTCCCGCATGGATAATGATAAAACCAATAATACGAAGGAAATGCAAGCTTCACCAAATAATGATGATAGGGAAAGTGAAATTATGAATTCAGGGTTTAAAGAGAAAGAAAAAGATGGAATTTTACCAGCTGAAGAGATTTCTTCTGATGAATTATATGAGTTATATAATCATGATTACGATGAATATTCAGATTCCACATCATCTTCACAGGTATTTCTTAAATACACGTAACCAAGCAAAAGGTTAATTTAATGTCTTTGATAGGAATAATTTTTTAATACACGCTCTTATTTTTATTATCCGCAATCTGTTAGGAAGAGTCGGAAGAACAAGATGAATCTTCTTGCATGGATAGTGAGTCAGATGATTCAGACATTCATTTTGAATTTCCCAAACTTCTCATACATAAACTTTGTGAAGATCGTGAAAATGTCGTAAAATATGACAAAGTGAGCTGATAATTTTTTTCGAAATTATTCTTCAATTATCAGTAAATTAATGCTTGTTTTTATGAATAAATCAGGTTATCTCAACTCCGCGAGCAATTACGGTCAAACAAATTCTAGAGCGATGGGTTGTCTATCAAAAAGCAGAAGATGGCTATCATACTAATTCGATGAATGTTATTAATGGCAATGATGAAGAAACAAGTTTAGAAGGTACAATAAATGGGAAAGGTAGACTAATAATACATGATAATGCTAATGTTCAACATGACGCCATCAATATTGACATTTCTCACGATGATGATAATGATGAGCCGGATGAATCAAACTCCGATTCCGATTCAGAAATAAAGTAAATATCACCTCACAATTGTAGAGCCTTCTGCGGTAATTGTACTAATTTGCTTGCTTTCTCCGCAGAGACATTTACTCAGAGATGGCTGAAGGTCTCATGAAACATTTCGATCGTGTATTAATTCGCAACTTATTGTACACTAATGAGAAACCAATTTCACACCAAAATTTAAAGTTTTCGGAAATCTATGGCGCCGAACATTTACTTCGATTATTATGTAAAGATTTCTACTGTAATAAATTAATGTTTGAATCACTTTTTTAAAGTCTTCTGATTATTTTCATTCTCACAGATCAGTTGCCTTCTTTCTTGGAAATGATGAAATTGACACAGCACGCAATCAAAGAATTAACTTATCGATCCGCTCAAATTATGAAGTAAATATACTAAGATATAATAAAATTACATCCTCTAAATCATTACAATTATTAACGTCATTATCCTCTTATAAGTTTTTTGGTCAAGAATGCCGATGAATTTTTCACTACATCTTCGACAAAAACAAGGAAATCCAAGGATCTCTTGAAGAATGCCAGAACTAGAATCTCGAGAAGAATCAAAGAAACAAAAACCTCGATGAAAAGAAAAAGGCGAAAGATCATAACGAAAAAATCAAGGCAAGCAAAACCTTTTGTGAAAAGGTCATCATTCATCACGACAAACCCAAAAGAAACAGGACTTCCTTCAAAAAAACAAAAGGTTAATCTTGATTTAGAAGGTATAGATGGCTTATGTTATTAGATTTTTGAAATTTTGACAATTAATCGACTTAGAATAAAAATCTTAGACTATATTTGTGAAAATTGTGTGACGACGTTCTCTACACAGTGGCGATTAGGTCTAAACGGAGAAAGACTGTGTAATGGTAATGTAATTTTTAATTTTCATGTCATGATAAAAAAATTTGATTCATTTCTAATAAAACAATTTTTTACTCTTAGCCTGTTGTGTCTACGAAAGGCGACATGGAAAACCTCGTCCTTACAGAACCGCATATAAAGCAAGGAAATCAAAGAACAAACGATAAACATCTTCAGACATTATTTAACGTTTTTTGTTTCCTTACAATTTTTAGCACGTGATTACAAGTAGTCTTTTTTTTTTGCAACGGATATGTACAATATTTTTCGAGTGGTAATTTCTCGTGATTAAATAATTATGGTCAATTTAGGGTCATTGGTGAATGTAAAAAATTGCGTGATGCAATTCTTCTTTAAATGGGTGGATATTCTTATTTGTACTTATAAAATGGTGTTCAGGTGGTGTTTTTAGTAATCACCATTAATCTCTTACTGCTATCCATCAAACGATATTAACAGAATGCACAAATCATAAAAATTAATAATACAATTCCAAAGCTCGAAATATTTACTATTCCTTCCATATTAATTGTTACCTATGTATATCCAGTTGTTAAGAAAAGGTAAGCGCGAAGGGTAAGCTTTGATATAGGGCTAAGCAGTCATGCCTTGTGATTCTAATGGTCGACACCTTTGTGAGATTTCAGATAGAGGCTTAAGTCAATAGGTAAGCATAAACTATAAAATTTTTCTTTTTCTATTATTAAAAATACAATTGTTTATTAAAAGTAATGTTGTTCATGCTACTAATAAAACACTTTCGAAATCTTTTTGTTTTTTCAAAAGCTTTATTACAAGCTATTTTTTCAAAAAAGAACACGTTGATCTTGCAATTTGGATTAAAAATCACGTGAACAGACCTTCCTTCGCTAATATGTAGAAATATACAATCATGTATATTTACATGACAAAATTCAGCAAATAAGAGAGTATTTACGTGACATCTTCAACACTATATTTAACAATGTAAAAATAGCTTTATAATCCTTTACCAATTTTAAATACGTGACGACAATTCGTAATATCTGCCACGATCTTATTTGAACCCCTTTTTCGTGAGTTTTTCCTTTATGCTAGAGATCTTGAAACTGAAGGTTTCGACGCTCATAAATATATTCGTTTTTGAAGTTAAAGAATGGAATAAATTCTATATAATATAACACGCGTTCATCTAAATCTAAACAATCCAAAGTTTCGTATTAAATTTGGACGACTCTCAAAAATGTATGCCAGTTTTTTTGGTAAATTCGTGTATAATTTAATTCCAGTCTCTTAGTTCACCATGAATTAATTGAATTCATACATTCTGTTGCAACACCATTGTATAATAATTAATGACTAAGTAAATTACCTTTATCCATATTATCTACAGTTTCGCACGGAATGTAATGGCGACAATTTTTTTAAAATAAATAAAATCTAGAATAATAATAATCGTATATAAAAATTTATTTTTATAATGCTTATAAACAGGGTCTTTATACTCTTAAAATATTTACATTCCACATGTCTTCTTTCTGTATCAATGCTAATTTGAATTCAAATAGGCATAAGGATGATACCCCTAAGAGCTACCTTCTCAAAAGTGTACTTTTTTTTCTCTTTCATTAGTACAACAAAAAGCCTTTTGCAGCATGTTCGGCTTTTGTTATATCATTATATCTTATCTCTCCTTTCATGTCTCCGCTTGAAAAATAATCAGATATTATGTATAAATTGAGATCCAGACTTCATTAAAACCATATTGCATACTGCGCCACAAAAATTTCATGAAGAGGCTTTATATAAATAACCAAAAAGTAAATAATTGATTGAAATTTGAGTAATTTTTGTAGATAAAGGAGGATGATTATTGCAATAAACAGGAAATATAGCATGTCAGCATAAATCAACAGGTGATTATGCATATCTCAGCAGATGCACACAGCTAAAAATCTGTCCGCCGTGTGGACTGTTTCAACCCGGTTGTGGTCTCTGGTTAAAAATTTATTCCAGATCCTTTTTCTACACTGGCTGATTTTTGTCAAAGCAACGATGCTTTTTGCGATTTCGTGATCAATTACAATCTCCAGATGATCCGGAGAAAGTAAAGGATCGACTTGGTTTGTATAAGAAACCCTTGTTATAAGAAACAATTAAGTCCGACTCAATCACTTTCTTATAAGGTTAGTTGATAAACAATTTTATCCTTTAGCCTAGTCGTTCAAATTGAGAGTTTCGAGTCTTCAACGCTGCTTATGGCATATTACTGGATACGTATTCGATTTCATAGTAAATATTGTCGTTGCTATCTATGACATAACAATTATCGTGTGTTCGAGTCTATAACGTATGGTTCGTGCTCAAGTCTTCAATACTTTCTTCGTATACTTGTGCTATGCGAGAAATTCACAAAATCAAGCACATTAGAACTAGTGACCCGTAAAGAAATCGATATTGAAAGTAAAGCTTTTGGACGTATCAACTATCTAATTTCTAATATTTAGTATATAAGAAAAAGATGTTAAAATAAAAAGGTTCCGATCTTCTTGTTTTACAATATTTTAAATAAATTTTTTATAATAAAAATAAAAATTAATGCAACAATAATTGTATTATTAAAGGGAATGTGTTAAATTACCAAAAATTTAGCTGGACAAGGTCCCAATCTCTGGTCTACAACGCGAGATTATTATTATTATTAAAAATTGATATAGTACCCTCTAGCAACTTTGCCATTTAAGCAAATAATTTAATAATAAGAATTTTTGAAGTATTGTATAAGACTCTTGAATTATTTATTTTGCAGAAAATTATTTTTTTACTTAAAAAATTAGAGGCTAATTAAATGGCTAAGTTTATACAGGGGAGGGTACTATATACAGTACTAAACGGTTTTCATACTTCATGTTTATTCTTATTGTTATTACTTATATTTTACTATTGCTTTAAATAGTTGCATAATCAAGTAACTACAGCCAAACTCCTCTACTCTAAATGTATAATCCCTTAAATATACATATTTTAACTGATCTCTAAATGTATACGTATGTAGATTGTACTCACAAATTTCTTATAGAAAGCAATCCTTTACCTTAAACGATAAATAATAATAGATTAAAGTCGCATTGGATTGATGGATTTCAAAATGCCATCAAGGAGCCGAAAATGCGCTTCGGAATAGGATTCCGAAAATTCGATCTTGTGATATTGACCGAGATCTAGAAATCAAAATCAAAGTTGAAGTAATAGAATGCTTAAGAATGCTGATTCCATTTACTATTGGCGATTTGTGTTTAGGTGGACATTATGGTTGCGCTATATTTATAGTTTTCTATCAAAAAAAAAAAACTATAAAAGCTGCGTGGCTGTTGGTGTTTTCCATATAATCTGCCAGCATAGAATAAGACTATAATCACATTTTGTAACTTCTTTTATATATCGCATAAAATTCTTTATCATATTAAGACCTATAGAATTTTGTTTAATAAAATGTGACAAATGACCATTATCAAATCTAAATGTCAAAATATCTAAATGCAGTCAAATACGATAATTATTTGAGCAAAACATCAATGTGATATAATGCTTCAAAAGGTTTTGTTTTGAAAACATTTTTAGACATTCAACATATTTTACTCATTTCGGCATTTCAAACATTATGACTTTTTAGTCAAATCTAAAATCTATATTTAGGTTTTCAACTAATATGGAATCTATATAGAAATAAAAATAGTTTCATTTAATTCATTTTCAGAAATATTTAACATTCTTAGATTTTTTTTTATAATTGTTTTTAATGATCTACTATATACTTCCGATGGGAATTGTTGATGGTCGTCAATCGACTCTTTTTTTAGTATTAAAGTTTCAATTTTTGTAAACAAGTGTGATTTTTTATTTTATTATAAATAATTTCGATTATCGTGCTGATATTCATGTACATAACGAAAAACTGATCCTTATGTAAAATTTCAAATTCAAAAGACCAATCTAAAAAAAATCACGAGCTAAATGTTAACACAATATCATTTTTCATCATAAAATTTTAAATAAATAGAACAATTGTTGTTGCACGCTCATGTATCGGTATGTAACGGTAAGATAAAGAAGATTTAGAAGACAAATATGGTTAAAATTCTGAAAATGGTATTATCATGAGGAGGTGGGTATATATCTGCTGCGCTTGCATTACTTGACAGCTTTAAAAACTACAATTTTAATAATAAATAAATTATACGATGAGCGGAAATCAAATTCTATTGAACTGGATTCTTTAAATAGAAGTTAAATTTGTCGTGTTTCCCTATTTCATAATCTAAATTTATTTTTCGTCAAATTAGAATCTGAAAAACGGTTTAAAATGATGCCAGCTTAATAACCCGCTGTTTCATCCTAAATGACTGTTCTGTTATTGTTACACCACATCAAGTACCTGCATACTACCTGCATACGGGTTAAATATAACGTAGATATTCATAGCATGTAACCATCTTATGACATGTTTCCCATTTTTGTGATCTTTCCAAAACCACAATAATCAAATATAAACAATCCACATTCCATTCAGATGCATGAATAGTCTTCTCAATCATCGGGTTCAACGAATCGATTTTAAATTAATTTATGTTCGCCATAGTGAGTATGATGTATATGTTTTCATCTAACAAAGAATACACGAACTTGGCTGTAGAACAGTGCAAAGCGCCATTATTTGCCTGTAGATCTATGTCATTATATGCATTGTTCTCTTTATTGTTTTTATCGGTATTTTTACTAATCTAAAAATGTTAAGGGGCATGATCTTTCGTTATACATGTGTAATCTATAAATGCGAAGCATTCATGATTCGGTGAAGTATTTATTTATTCCCTTCTTGTCCATTATTTTCCTTGAAAATCGACAAGAAAAAGATAATCGACGAAAACCGCATCGAATAAAGAAGGCGCCAATTTAGACACAAAAATGGCGACAAGTCTCATTGACATCAATTTTGAAAATGGTTCATTACTAAACAAGTACAATAATTTCTTGAAATCCCCCTTTGCAAGTACAACACCGCCATCACCATTTTCAACGGAAACGAGTTTATCAACAGCAAAGAAGCCAGTTTCGAACGAGCCATACATCCTGAATATCGAAAGTACGGCCGAATATCACGTGAATCAGTACAAAGAAAGTTATGAAAATTACTTGGAATTATCCAAAGGTATTATAAATAAGGAAACTAGACAGGTCACGGTGGATAAAATACCAACAAAACCAAAAATAGATAGATGGGGTAGAATCAAAGAGAGCTTGCAAGAGAAAGCGGAGAGTCGTAATTTAGGAAGAGTAGGGGAGAAAATTCGATTTCGAAGAGAGGTGCAACAAGAGCAAATATGGAGAAAACAGCATGAAGTCTGGGCAAATTTTCGGGAAAATTGGGTTGGCGAGTTGCTTAAACAAGGGGAAATTGCCGAAATTGCAGGAGAAAATCGAGGAAGTGAAGCTAAACGACGACAAAAGCTGATCAAGAAATTAAGCAAAAATTGGAAAAAAGTCGAGTGGGAAGATGTTAGAAAGACAAAATATGGCGAAGTCGATTTGCATTGGTGAATATTTATTTTCTATTTTCTATTTTGTTGCATTGCCATTTTGTAATTAAATTTATATTCAAATTCGCCACTTTAGGTATAATACGTTGTCGTCACAGAATCAGTTTAATGTTGATTATGAATCGCCAAAGAAAATTCGACCGGAATTTTCGCGATCTCTTTGGCGATCTTCCCAAGTTTTTCGATTAATAGAAACAAATTTTGGAAAATGGAGCTATGAACAAGGTAATGTCTTGCTTTTTTGTTTTAATGTTGATTGTAGACCGTGCAAAGTAAAATTTATTCTGATTTTTATGAAAAATAGCATATAAAATTATTCTCGAACGAGAAAATTACTTTGAAAAATGCTGGAGTGAAGTGAAGCACGACCTCGACATTGACTTATTGTCACATGTATGGGAGAAGGAGCAGATACAACAGCAAGGGCAAGAAAATAAAGATACGCATGATTCTCTTTTACGAAAGTTGATAAAGTATTTAGAAAAAATTTATTGCGTTCCTTGGGATGAAATACCAAAGGATAAATTTGGAGAGGTGGACTTTGAATGGTATTTTTAAAGAAATGTTCTCGTGATTTTATAAATATACTTTAATTCAAGATTAATCATTTAATTGTGTGGTAATTCAGGTATCAGTCATTGACATCATTACAAAGATATCGAGTTGAACATGAAACTCCGTCTAAAATCAAACCAGAATTGGTTCAGAGTATATGGCGTCATGTCGAAATTAATAGAATCCGCAGTAACGGCGGTGAACATATTTCGCTTAACCGAGGTAAATTAATAAATTCAGTCTTGAAACTATATTCTAAATATTTGCGATAAATTTTAATTCCATTAAACATATTTAGCATATGAATTAGCATTAAGACGTGAAAACGAACTAAAAAGCAAATGGCTAAAAGTTCGGAATAATCCAATATGCATTCAACTCAGTGAATTGTGGGAACGCGAAGAGGTATGCAAATAATATTTTATTTTTTTGCTTTATTAAATCTATTAAATTTCAACGAATATCTATTATTTTAAGGAATTGTTAAGACAAACACAGAAAGAGTCTTCCAAGAAAAATATACATCCTCTCCCTTCTAAAGAATCCACAGGATCAGAAAACACAGTAATAGAACATGCGCAGTCGTCGACAACAATAGCTCAAGAGTCTGAAAAGAACACTATAGATGAAAAACATCAAGAATTCGACTCTAATTTTTGGTCGTTCAAGCTATTCTTCAAATGCGCCTTGAACGATTGACGAATATCGTGTTTGTGATAATTCATTTAAGCATAGTAAAATCAAAAAATTCAAATAGAATCGTGTAAATAAATAATATATTTTTGTTTTTTTTATTTTTGTTAAATGAATAAAAGCTTCACGTAAAAGATAATTTGCTAACAATCTTATTTTGCAATACAAATAAACCCCT
The DNA here is from genome assembly GCA_910591765.1 of Ambispora leptoticha. NCBI lineage: Eukaryota > Fungi > Glomeromycota > Glomeromycetes > Archaeosporales > Ambisporaceae > Ambispora > Ambispora leptoticha. The sequence goes on along the minus strand of CAJVPS010000058.1, from coordinate 13,621 downwards.
TTACTGTGTGCTTAAGTATTCAATTACTTCTATGAAACAATCAAATTAAAAAGTTCTAAATATCAAAAAAACGATAATCTCCGCAAGTTGAAAAATAAACTCATACAAGAAATGTGCTAAAAGTTTTTACTCTAGTATAACGAAAATATGTATTAGCAAATGTAAAAAAGGGGCGGCGTATCGGCGTAAATTAGTTATGTCCGTGTTGAACTTTATTTCGAAATCAGAGATAATAAATAATACTGTGAGGAAGGTTACCATAGAAGCAATACGTTCACGAAATTATGTAGCACGCTCAATATAAGATGAAAAAAGTTATTCAATTCATATACGTGCGTCAGAAAATCTAGAAAAGCCAAGAAAATCAAGTATCATTGAATAAAGTTTTTTCGCAAGTTACGTTAAGCGTAGATTAATTAATATCTCTATCTACCCTTCTAACCTTTTTATGCTCTTTCTTTAAATTCGTAAAATAGAGACTAATTGCTCAAAAAGGGGAAAAAATGAATCGAGAACGATTGAAATGAACCAGTGACACTAACCGACTGTCGGTGGTATTAAGGTTCTTTCTCAAAAATTAATAATAAACACGAACTCTCCTGAACTTTTTCTTGTTATATGATTACACAATCGATCGTATTTCGTTACATTCTCAAATATTATGAAACTAATTTTTCCTGACTAACTAGAGAATCTCCATAGAACAATGTCATTCATTCTTACTAGAGACAATTTGAGCAAGAAAATTATACAACCATCGACAAAATCACCGAGTTCACGTTGACGTTGTCGAAGTTGGCTCGAAATTGAAAATGTCGACAACGATAATTTATAAGGTGGCCAATTTCATTGGTAGAATATCGCAACCTCATATGGACAAGCTTGTACTCTTCAAGAATTTGAACATGGGACGTGTGAAAAGTTAATGATTGGGCCCGGTGTTACAACATTTGTAGTGGCACTTGTCACCCCACTCACTAACGCCAATATTTATATAAGATTTGCAGAAAGTCCGTTTGTGGTTACACGGATTTTATTATAAAACTTAAGCGCCACTCACCCAACCAATATATTATACATGAGATGTTCAATTTATTATTTCTTAATTGAAAACGATGATTAAGAGAAAGAACAATGCGTCTTAATATATATGTATTGTTCGTTCAAATATACATGTATAAAATTTTACTGATGCCTTTTTCTGCTTCTGCATATTAATAAGATTTTTGTTAATAACTCGAATAATTTACAATACATGAAAATTACTGGTTACGTTAATTCTTTAATTCTTTATTAGGGGTATTGTCATTTTGAGGAAATGAGTGTTATTGCCATTTGAGAAATTTAATATTATTATAATCGTTATCTTTTAAAGACCGATAAACATGTACTCCACCAAAACAGACTATCAAAAATCCAAATATTTCGAAAACAATCAACTATACAAAACAAAATAAAAAAAGCCTTTAGAATATTAAAAATAAATTATTTAAAGGGTGCAAGATAAACGACAAACCTGAATATATAATCGGTGTAAATCAGATTTTAATATGCTAATATGTTGGTCATTAAGACGCACGTCATTCTCAATACGTTTTAATGCATCAAGTGTTTGCTCTTGGGATTTCGTCTGAAAGCAATTAATAATCATATTAATTTTTTCCTTGAACCAATTAAAAACTTATGACAACTTACCAACATTTCCACGGTTTGATTTAATCCCCAGATCACTTGCTGCCATTTAGTTTCCGATTCTTGATATCGTTTCCAAATATCCGCCAACAGATTACCTTGTTCCTCCAAGTACCGTCGAAAGAATGTGGCATTCGCCTCTAAATTCGATATCTTATTTTGAATTTTCTGAAAGACACTCAGTGTTCCTGATCCACCACCGGATCCAGTATAGGGTGGCGGTGGTGATGTATTATAGTAATAAGTAATGATTGTGGTGGGTAAATTTACTGTTTTGGTATTAGTAGCAGTAATGGTTGTAGTTGGTTTGTCTGAATTCAATGAGATTTGATTGTTCGATGATAAACTATTTTCATCTTTGGAAGTCGAGTCGGTAATCTCGTCATACGGCGGCGAATATATTCGAGGAGATTGATCTATTAGACAAATGTTCATTTTTCTATCTAATTGTGTTTCATGTTGTTGCTGTTCTAGTTTTTGGTTTTGTTGATTTTTTGGTTTATTTTGTTGTGTTTTTTTAGAATAATAAGGTGCTAAACTGAATTTATACTCGAAAGTATGTGGAACAGGACAAATTCCACTTACTTCCAAGTAATAATGCTCGGCGAAGTTTAAATCTGGCATATTATTATCATTTCCTGGTATATATAAATTGCCTTGATTCATATCACTGTTATCCCCGGAGAAAGAATATCTACGCAGCCTATCAATCATATTGTTATTTATTATATCGTCGTTGTTGAAATTCGAACCAGACGCCTCGATACCATCGCCATTAATAATAACATTATTATGATTGCTGTTGCCACTAATGTCGTTATTATTGTTGTTGTTATTATTATTATTATTATTATTATCAAGATCACCGCCAATAATACTTTCATCGCTATTCATCCGAATGTTTTCCTCGTGATTCTTATACTCTTCGATCATTGTAGTACCATGAACTCTCAGTAAACTAACAGGGCAGTAAACTTGATTCCCATAATGTGTTAAAAAATCAATTCTTAGATATCTTGCCCATATTACTGGATCACGTACTTCAAATAACTGTTATTTATTATTCATTTTAGTAAAGAATAAGATAGAAAATAATGGAATAAATAAATACACTAACTTGCATTTCTCTAGAATTCTTTGCTTTGAATTCGCCCAACAGATGCCATCCATCATCATTTTTACCATCGTTAGATGTGGGCGAAGGCGGATATCGATTACTGATTGAAACTCTAAATTCTTTAAAAGTCGAAGAAAAAAATTCAAAATTCGCCAATACAAAGGACTTTATAAGGATATCTTCGCATAATTCTACCACTATATATTTTTGCGCGTTGCATTTATTCAACATGTAAAAATCTTTGCTTTCCGATAGAATGGCGTGTGTTCCTTTTGCCTCGGGATTTGCTTTTAATATTGATGCGGCACAATCAAGCGACGCGTGATTTGTTAACACAGCAAGTTGTTGTTTGGTCACTAATTTTATTTCTTGATTATTGTGGTTGTGGTTGTTTTTGTTTTTATCGAGAGATTCGGCTGAAGAAAGAGGTGGAGAATTTGAATCATCATTATTAATATTTTCGAACACCGATCCAATGTCCCCTTCATTGTCCAATGAATCGATCATTCGATCGTTGTTATTGTTATTGGTGTTGGTATTGGCGTGTTGTTTCTTTGCATTTCGAGCTTCAATCTCAATTTCTTCTTGACCCTCCTTTTTTAACGTGTCTTTTCGCCACTCGACAAATGGCAATATCGATTGATGATTATTCGAATTTGCTGATTTTTTATTGCTCTTATTTTCCTCCTTGTAATTGAAATGCAGGGAAGAAGATGCTGCGAATAAAGATGGAAAATTAAAATACTTCTTTCCTTCTCTATGAGATATCGTGTCTTTATTTGAGTTAATGTCCATGTGTGAAGAAACGTTATTGGCATCTTCGGGTGCAACACAACTTTGACAATGTGTACTTTTCCATAGTAAACTTTCAAATGAATGATTATCTGGCTTTAGACATTCAACTTGTCCTTCGCGTTCTTTAGAAGGCTGCTGCCGTTGTTCTTTTTTAGATAATAGAGTAGAGTCGAAAGTTGTAGAAAATTGTGGAATAAAAAATGACCGAGGTGTAAATAATAGTATTATTAATGGTGTGCATACCAATATCATTATCAAGTTTCCGAATCTCGGCCAGTGCATTGTTCCTATTACTGTTAAAAATGCATTCTATGTGAATTTTTTTACGCGCTCGTTTTATTTAAAATCATGTTTTTTAATGATGCAAAAAATCCGCGGATTTTTTCACTAGATCGTGATTTCTTTTTTTTTAAAATCGAACTAAAATTTATTAGACTTTTGATACAAAGTAATTCGAAATACAGCGCTTATTTGTGTTATTACAAAGAATAAGATCTTAAAATACTATTCTGTTTTTTCCATTAATTATTAGTAGAATAATATTAAAATCTCAAGTTATGCTCAATCAAAAGTGTAAAAAAAAGTAAATTTTTCGAAAAAAAATCTTTCAACCCTATTAATTAGTTATTATTAATGTTTTTGTGTTCGCTGCAGACAATTGTCCATCTATTTATTTATTTGTTGGTTGGTTGGTTGTTGCGTCATCGTTATTTTTTTCTAATACGTTGATTCGTGAGATCTCAAATACCTGCTATTTTCATTGTTAATGTAAAAGCTTTCTGTCTCTCTCCCTCCCTTAGATAAAGGAGAAAGAGAGTAGAGTATGATTTTTCAATGTTTTTCAGATCATAAAGAAACTAAAAGAGATCACGGTTATAACCGTCACGGAAAATGTCATAGCAATAGGAATTAATGGGAATGAGCCATCGCTATAACAAGTTGCGCAAGTATACGCTATATAATAAATTTAAAAAATTAATAAATTGTTAAACAAAAGGATGACCGAATAACCTGAAAAGAATAAAAAAGAATACGAACCATCCAATGGGGTATACGATTGCGGTAAATATAATGAAAATACTAGACCATTGAAGGGTTCTAATCTACCAGCAGTTGCTGGCGCATTTATACCACGCTCGTCAGTGATATATAAGGTGTAATCGGCCATTACCAACGGGGGATTTTTTTGATTGGAGGTATCCCATATATATGAGGTGGCCGAGGCAGAAATATTTTGAGCAATGGTGTACCAAGTTTTTGTTGATGCTTGAGTTAAAAGATTAAGAACTTGAGGTTTTATGATCGGTGTGCTTTGGTATTTCCATCCGAATGTAACTTGACTTCCGATCTTGTATAATGCTTTTCCTTGAGTAACTGCCGGTGTTGTCATTTGGATTATTGCTGGTCCCACTAATGGATCAACAATTATCGAACTCGAGCCACTTGAAGTTCCACTAGGAGATGAGGTGGAGTTGGTTGGAGTAGCAGAGCTATTATTGTTATTGTTGCTGGTGGAATTATTTGATGATGATGATGATGATGATGATGTATTATTACCACTATTATTACCGTTATTGTTACTATTATTGTTGTTGCTATTATTACCACTATTATTATTATTATTACTGTTATTGCTGTTATTGCTGTTATTATTACTGCTTTGTGATGAACCAGAGTTCTGATTGCTGTTACTATTGCCATTACTCGCTCCACCATTACTGCCATTACTACCATTATTTCCACTATTACCACTATTACCACTGTTGGAGCCACTATTATTTTCTATACGGAGCACGAGATTAAAGAAATTTCACTGTTAAATTAATTAAATATACGGCCACGATGACTTTATCCTTTTTTTTCTTCATTTTACGTATACTTACGTCTCTTCCACCAAGGTTCTGCAGAGGCTTGCATAGCAAAAGAAACGAACAAGCAAATGGCCATTAAAACCATTCCCCATCGCAAGGAAGAACGCATGTCGTCGACTTTTTTTTTAATTATTATTCAGTAACTAACTTGAAGATGTAAAAAAGTTTCGAACTAATAAATTATTTTTATGTTTTTCTATATATGTTCTTTCAAAGGAAAAAAAAGGCTCAGTCCAGTAGTAGTGTGAGGGTAGTAAAGTACAAAAAAGCCTGGTCCGAGTTAAAAAAATGAAACAATCCACGCTTTGGTTTTTTTGGTGGGACACTCGATAGTGTATAAATATCTTTTTTTATTTATATAACTTCTATAATTACACACATACATTAATTGAATTTGATTTGTTTGGTTTTTTTGAACTTCTACTTTTGCGCGATCAAAGTATGGATCATTGATAAACATAGTTTTAATTTACTTCTCTATTTAGTTAGAAGATCCTGTGGGTTCCTTATACTTCTTATAGCACAGCCTTTTCTGCTTTTCAATTCTGCAATTGGTGATACCCAACGTCGCCGAATTTATTATAAAATGAAATCACAATTATCAATCAGATGACAAAAATATCTTGAAAAATTCTACGTCATCAAATACAAAAATTGATATGGGTGTCGTGATCAATCAGCTAGCCAGCAGAGATTGCTGCCTTTCTTTCATTATTAGTCTTGGTTAGCTAATTGCCGCCCTTAATGCAAGCTCAGTGCTCCCTAAATTTAGCCCAGCAGGTATTTTACATACATACACACAAATATAGATTACTGGCTTAAGTCTTGATCAACCCTCGTTGAAAATGAAACGAAAAACTTATACCTCTTACATTGCTTTTTCCGTTTTCCCCTTTAGTTCACTGCATTGCTATCGGAAACGTCACTGCTTCTTCAATCGTTGAAATTACCTCATTCTGTTTCACCAAAGAATAAGCCTACAAGCTCATCGGCCGCCGCTTTAGCTAATCTACAGGTTATCTAACTTTTCCGAAAAAAACACTGCTGATTTTCTCTTCGGGAAAACGATTGACTTCTGATTGTACCATATTGTCCTGTTACAGGCTCGCGATTTACCAGAATGTGTGCGCGTTTGTCGGAAAGTTGAGTCCGTAACTACCGCGGCTTTAGCCGACGCGATTTCCATTCTACAAAAACACCCTTCATTGCACAACACCAATGTCGAGACATTATTATCCCAATTCTCAGGTTCATATAATTAAGATTATCGAAATACAAATAAATGAAGAGCTGACATTTATTACAAGTTTTATAATAAAAGTAGCATACATAAATTATGATTGAAAATGAAATGATAACACAAACTTTAACATTTTAGGGAATTTATCTCGAATAACAGCCGAAAATTGGGCTAGTCAACCACCTAAAAATCATAACAATCCTTTCATAATATCACTTTTGAAATTTCGAAGACATGGTTGGAACAATAAAGTTAGTTTATTTTGTTGAAACAGAATATCTTTAACTAATTCGTTTTATCGTTAACGTTGACTTAGGTTATGTCAACCCATATACACAACAACGAAAATACTACGTTACGAATAGTGCTTTTCGATTTGTTAATCATCGACGGCTTCAACAGCTTGAAGTCGACGCAAATTCGTTTCCGAATGATCCTTCAAAGCAAGCAGAATTTTATAAAGTATGTTATGACATAAAAGGAGAAAGGGGAAATATTATATTCGAGAATCGTCGCTTACATAGAATCATTATCATTTGAACCCACGAATTTTATGTTTCTTATTATTCGGCTCATCAGGAACTTTTGAAATCTAATAACCCTCATGTGGTCATATCTCGATTTGAACGAGGAAAATATGCTCAAAATGAGGAATGCTTTCAGGCATATATCACTGCATTGGCACGGACAGACCAAGTGGAAAAAATATTACCAAATATAGTGCAAAAATTGGAGCAATCAGCGGAATCAAGCGGTGGTGGTAATTACAACTTAATTTGATTAGTTTCTATAACCTTGAATCATAATTTTAAAATTTTGAACTTTATCAATTTTAGCTTCTAAACCAATCGCGACCGCTGACCTAGTTCAAGCTATACTTGGTAATTCAGGCAAAAAAGCAACTATACAAAATGGTTTATCTAACTATCACGCTGCTACTGGTGGTAAAGAAAATCCGATTTATGTCGTAATAGAAGAAGGTAAATCACACAATTCACATATCATTCTCTTACCAATTATTTTAATCACGCTTCCCGACAATAATCTCAATGTTCTTTTAAAAGCTCGGGGCTATATGTTTTGGCGCGCATTACGTTGGGTTGGAATTACCTTTACGTATGCTTTTTGCATTCTTACATTCCTTAGTTTAGCATTAGAGAATTCCGGCCTCTTAAAGACTGGCGCATCACAATCTGAATATGAACCTTCATCACAACAAGTGGTGAAATTTTCAGATGTTCATGGAGTTGATGAAGCAAAAGAAGAATTGGAGGAACTGGTGGAATTCCTAAAAGATCCCTCTAAATATACTGGATTGGGTGGTCGCTTACCAAAAGGTGTATTATTGACTGGGCCCCCAGGTACCGGGAAAACACTACTGGCTCGAGCTGTTGCTGGCGAAGCAGGTGTTCCATTCTTTTTCATGTCCGGCTCAGAGTTTGATGAAATGTATGTCGGCGTGGGCGCAAGGAGAGTTCGTGAACTTTTCGGTAAGTATATTCTCCAAATAGAGTAATCAATTTCCTTTTGTTTTAAAGTGTTAAATGCAATAATTTTTATATGTATTTAAAATTGAAAGCGGCGGCAAGGCGTAAGGCACCAAGCATTGTCTTTATAGATGAGTTGGATGCTATTGGCTCAAAAAGAAATCCCAAAGATCAAACATACATGAAACAAACTCTCAATCAATTGCTAGTTGATTTGGATGGGTTTGTATGTCACGTTTTGACTCTTGTCTTTCGATAAAGAATCTAGCCAAGTTTATGTATTGCACCCCATTTATATTAATAATTTCTATTGCTTTAATTAGCTTCTCACAAACAGAAGGGGTTATATTTATTGCTGCAACAAATTTTCCCGAACTCTTAGATAAAGCTTTGGTCCGTCCTGGGCGTTTTGACAGACATGTTGCGGTGCCATTGCCCGATGTTCGCGGTAGAATGCAAATACTAAGACATCACCTAAAAGATGTCCAGCTTGCTAAAGGTTTGATTTTTTCTTTTGCTGTAAACATCATAATTTTTCCTAACATAAGCACTAAAAAAAGTGATTCCATCTGGTTGTAGATGTTGATATTAGTGTTATTGCAAGAGGATCTCCCGGATTTTCTGGTGCAGATTTAGCAAATTTGGTGAATCAAGCTGCAATCCAAGCCTCGCGTGATGGTGCACGAGAGGTGACAATGATGCATATGGAACACGCCAAAGATAAAATATTAATGGGAGCAGAACGTCGTTCTGCTGTGGTAACAGAGGAAAGTAAACGCGTAACAGCATACCATGAAGGTGGACACGCTTTAGTCGCATTATATACTCCCGGTGCAATGCCATTACATAAAGCTACGATAATGCCGAGAGGAGCTAGTCTTGGAATGGTATGGTATCACATTATCATCCTATACATGCTTAAAATATCTATCGATCAGTAGATTGAATCTTTTAATATATTTTGATTATAAATAGACTATTCAATTACCAGAAATGGACAAAGATTCCTACACTAAAAAAGAGTATCTTGCACAAATTGATGTGTGTATGGGTGGACGTGTCGCTGAGGAAATGATTTTTGGAAAGGAAAATGTCACCTCGGGTGCTCATAATGACATTATGAAAGCGACTGAAGTGGCTAAGCGCATGGTCACTCAATTTGGAATGAGTGATAAGGTATTTATTTTATATGAATTTACATTAATTTCGGTTCATTTAAATTCTAATCATTAAATGCATGTATATAGGTTGGCCCCGTATCACATCCCGATGAAGAGCTGGAGCAGTTGAGCACTCAGACTAAATTAATAATAGAAGGCGAAATTAGAGGACTTGTCGAGGTAAATCATCTTTAATAATTTAAATATATAAGAAAACTTGATGTTCGTTTAAATTTCGTTAATGTCCGCTCTTTATAAATAAACCTTTTAGAATGCTCAAACGCGAGCAACAAACATTTTGAAAACTCACAAAGAGGAATTGCATCGTCTTGCTAAAGCTCTGATGGATTATGAAACTTTAAATCAACAAGAAATCGAATTAGTTGTTAAAGGAAACAGTATTCAACGATAATATAGTGGTAATTTTGATAAAAGATTTTGAAACGTTCAAAAAAATCATCTTTTTCGTTTTTATTTTTTATTATTTATTTCTTAATTAAATGAATAGCATACATAATTTGTTGATCGTATTAATTATTTGAGCTAGAATCTAACATTAAAAATTTTGGTTATTTTTTAACAAATTAGTTGTTAAAAAAAAAAAAGTGGTGATCGGAAACAATATTCCCCATAAAAATTTCCGGTGGCGTAAATGTCTACATCACACGATTTTCTATCCTAAGCTTTATATGGTGATTGAAATCCTTTTAGAGCAATTTTAAAGTTTTGCAAAAGGAAATTCTTCATTTATTACTCGATGGTATTTTCCTTTTACCGCAAATATTTTGCTATCGCTATGGTGGCTTATATAAATCCTAATTCTTGATTGTTTCGGATTAAGAAGCATTCCATTCGAAATTGATTTGCATTTAAGCTATCGCTATAAACAGTTCAAACAAACAATGGTAAATTTTGTGACGTAGTCGTGAACTTAATAATTAATTTGTGCGTCAGTGTGTAATGTGAAAATGATCAGTTTTTTTTTGATATTCATTATTATTATTTCTGAATCAATATATTATTACAATATATTATTATCGTTATTAGTGATCAATCAATCGATTCCTCCGAATTCATTCAGAGAGATTTCCCATGCAGTGTGTGTTTATATATACAAAGTAGTTGAATCTGTCATTACATCAAAAAAAGACAAAAGGATGATTTTACTTTAATATCTCCCTCTCTCTTTCTCTTGGCTTAAAATATAATAATATCTGTCAACATACAATCTATTATCTACTCACTACTTTGTTTTAAATATTTTACATTGCGTGCGCGTTCGGTTTACTTTTATTCGTGTTTGATGACAACCATATTTTTTTATTCCTCCCCTCTTTTGTTATTTTTTCTTATTTCTGGGTTTTATAGATATTAATTAACCTTAAAGTGTTTGGAAAGGACGATATATAAATGATTAAAATAGTCTAATATTAACTTACTTTAGTTTATTGTTTTATCTCTTTCTCTTTAAACCTAAAAGCTACACAAAACAACAATGGATCCACCTCCAATAACCCCATTAACAAAAAGATCTCTAATATCAACTGACAGTAATAATGGTCGCTCACCAACGGAAGGTAGCAGTTTACGCCCCGACCTGATTGACCACAATTCGAAACGGATCAGACTTACTTTACCTCCTATCCCTTTGGGTCCTCCTCAACAGTCAACACCAGCACAACCACCTTCTCATAATAATGTATCCGCCTCAAATGGGTTGTTACCACCTTTTCCACTTCGACCACCCATTTTCTCGTCGCAAAAACAATCAGAGCAAATTAACGATTCTTTGCCACCCGTCTTAACAAATCCTTACATACCTCCGCCTCTGTCGATTCCCCAAGATGTTCAAGAACTACCATCAATCGAATCTTTTGCAGTACCATTACAACCACCACCACCGCCACCTTCTTATTATCATCACAATCCTCTTAATAACGTTACCAACAAAAATGGCAATAGTAGCAATGGCAGTAGTGGCAGTAGTGGCAGTAATAGTGGCGGCAATAGCAGTAATAATAATAATCCAATGTCTTTTTCCAGGATACTGATTAATAATCCGGAAGATGATGACGATCAGAGACAATCTCAAGAAGTAGAAGAGGAGGATCATGAGGATCCGTATGCTAGTTTGAGGCTTATTTCACACAATAATGGTGTTAGTAATGGTATTGGCATTGGTAGTTCTAGCAGTAATGCATCACCAACAAACTCTACACAACAACTTCAATTGTCAACGACAACAATGATTAATTACCACGAAAATATCAAAGAGAGGAATGATGAACCTCAAAAATACGAAGAGACAAATGGCAATAATGAAGAGGCTGGGGAAGTACAAGAGATCGAGAGAGAATATGAATATGAGGGGGAAGGGGAAGCGGAAGTGGAAGAAGAGGAGGAAGATGGTGATGACGAAGAGAATTTTATCTCTTTACCTGGATTATACAATAATCCAACACCTCGACGCCCACAATTGATTGTGCAGAATGATGATTCGTTAAATATGCAAGGGATCGAAGAACGGCGTCTTGGTATGTTTACTTTTATAGTATAATGCATTGATGGTAGTATTAATCTTGGCGGATTTTTTAATTATTCTTTTTGAATCACGGATCCAGTTCTTCGTTTTTAACCAATATGTCTTTATATACAAATAATATTAAAGGTTATGTGGTGTATAACCCTAAAGAGATACTTCCACCGCTTGAATTTATGGAAAATGGATTACTAGAAGTTTGGATTCCTTCACAGCATTTGACATGGGATAATACAAAGGTTAGAAAGCGTTGGTTATGGGGTACCGACGTTTATACTGACGATTCGGATGTAGTAGCAGGTAGTATAGATTACTTGTTCCAACTTTCGTACATTATGTATTCTTTTAACAAATTAATGTTGATTTATTGATTGATAATTCAGTATTAATACATACCGGCCATTTTATGCCGAAACCTCAAAAACCACAATGGTCACCAAATTTCCCTGATTATGATTTAGGCGTAACTATTCGCGTTCTTCCGAAGCTAATTCAGTATACATCTTGTTCTCGGAATCGAATAAAGAGTAGATCATGGGGAAATCATCATGGTGTTAGCTTTAAAATTGAAAGTGTACGAAAAATGAAGGTAAAATTCAATTTACTTTTTTCAAATACCAAATAAATATTGGCTTCTCGTTAAGTCCAGAGAACCAAAAAAAATTATTAGGAGGGGTAGATTACAGACGGTTTTAGGAAATATTTTATCATTTCGGAAAAATTAAAAAAAAAAGTAAGCAAGATTAATTTTTGTGAAATTATTAGGAAGGCGAAGCTATAAGCAGAGCACGTGGCGGAGAACGGAAACAACGATTGCAAAGATTCCATCGTTTAAAAAGATTAGCATTCGGAGATTCAGAACGAGATAATAGTCAGTTATTTGAACATGGTACAGCCCTAAAGTTCAATATTGGTGAACAGAGTGCAGTTCTAAAGTTTAATATCGACGGAGACCCTTGGTAAGTGGTTTTTTGATTTAGCTTTGGAATCAGAATTTATTAGCTAATTTTGATTTACACGAATATACAGTTTCAAGTACAGTCCACACTTAATGGCCAATCAAGAGAATCTAGCAAAGCAATTCAGAAAAGAAGTCATGTTCTTAGAGAATGACGAAGAACGGTTAGTATTCTCACAATAATGTTTACTTTCTTATTAATGTCTTTTGTTTCACTAAAATCTAAATTTTCTATTAATTGGTCGATATTAGCTTTGAGATATCATATGATCCAAGAGTCGAAAGATATCGAGTCGCAGTTGTTCTACCTTCGATACAATTAAATGAAACACAATTAACAACGTCGTCATCAACAAGACACAATGAAACTAATCCGCCTATCTTGCCATTAGAAAAATCAAATCTTGAAGAAATACTTCGTGATGATCTGTTTCTTCAAGACATAGAATGGGTAAATGTGGGTGTAATTGTAAAGGATAGGGTGAATACACCACAAAGTCTGTTAATTGTACTTAGACGAGTTTTCTGGCGGAAACGAACACATGAAGTTGTTTCTTCACGATAAAAAATAAGATTTAGAAAAAATTCTATTATTACAAGTGTTAATAATATTTATTTTTTTATTGCTTAAATCAATATTCAATATACAATTATTATCTATAAAATCGATCAGTGCATATAAAGCAAAATATTCAGGTTGTACAAAAGTTTGCATAAAATATAGTAAAAAATTACTTTAACTTTCCAATAAAGACTAATTTT
>CAJVPS010000057.1:0-42779 GCA_910591765.1 Ambispora leptoticha | reverse complement strand
ATATGAAATCAATTAATTTTTATTAATTAATAATTAGTAAAAATTAATTGACTTTATATGCAATTAGAACAAGTTATTGGTAAAAAAATTTGAAAATTCTGAAAAAATATATGTTAAACTAGAAAACTTTAGCTATTTTTTGAGGTAAAAATAAAAAATATTTGTTAGTAAAATTAAAAACTTTTATATATAAGAAAAAATATGTATTTTCTAATTATAATTAGTAAAAAATTTAAGCATTATATTATTTTTGATTGTCACTGTAAATAATTTAAATAAATTTTTATAAAAAAATTCTAAATAAAAATATATTTTATTATATTAATAAAATTTTTTTTATAAATTTATTTATTTAAAATTTTTAAATTAATTAAATTATTTATTATTAAAATATTTAATTTAAAAATAAATATTTTTGATAATAAATTATTTAATTAAATTAAAAATTATAAACAAGTTAAATTTATAAAAATAAATACTTTTTATTAAGAATACTTGTTGAAATTATTTAAAAAAATTAAAATATTAAAATATAGAAATTATATTAGATTATATATTAATAATTAATTATTATTTTAATATTTAACTAATTATCAAAATTCAAAAAGATTTATAATAATAAAAATATATTATTTACTAAATAATTAATTAATATTTTAGTTTTGATATTATTTACTAAAATTCATGAAGTTTAGCAAGTATTTTTACTTTTTATTAATAAAATAAAATAATTTTTTATGATTTTTTATAGAATTATTATCTAAAATTAGTTTTTTTTATTATATTAAAATAAATAAAATAATTTATTTTTAATTATTTTTAAAAATACTAGAAATTTTAAGCTTTAAATTAATTATTTTATTTAAATAAGAAATAGAATTTCTTAAAATTAAAAATTAATATCTTATTTTTTATATACAAATAAATATTTTTATAATTATTATATATGAGAAAATAAAATTAAATAATTATAGAAATATAACTGATTTTTTTTAATTATAACTAAAAATTCAAAAAAAATAACTATAAAAATATGAATAAAGAAATATAACTAAGAATATTTACTAAAATTTATGAATTTTGGCAAATAATATAACGTCAAAGCTAAAATACCAATTAATTTTAATATATAACTTATCTTAATTATTACAGCACTTTGATCACAATAATAAAGTTTATTTTAATGAGTTTTATTTATTTAAAGGCTATTTAGAATAAGATTATAATTAAAAAGTTATCCATATTCAAAAGATTTTTTTGCGAGGTGAATCACACTTGATTCACCTTGTCACTACTATTGTTCTATGCTACTCTATTGTCTTAGTCGCCATCTATTGTGACTATTATTTCTTTTGGCCCCGTTCCTCTCCGATATCGTTCTATTAATATCTCCATCTGCTTCTGGGAGTCGCGTATTGTTGCAGACCCGATCCGAGTTACACAGCCCTAACTCGGGTGTCACTCGTGATTGAGTTCCCGTGATACGATTCCTCGTAACACCACGTGCAGAGATCGACACCGAACATGCAATGGTGTATTAATGGATGTGTGCTCAAATAAATAAACTAAAATATATCATGCATATGCAGCTACGCATACTCAAAGAGCTGAGAAATAATAATAATATTCTCATTGATCATGAAATTCACATTTAAAGAATGATACGAAAAAAGAAAACTGCCATGATTTCAATCTTTGTGATTATCAATTCTACAGAACCCCAGTAACTTTCCAAGCACAAAGAACAATGTAAACTCTGATCATCTATGCCTTTATAGGCCGGTAAACTTAATCAAAACTTCCACGTCTCAGTCACTTTATAACGCAAATCTTGACGTCCAGTGATCCGATACTTTTGCGGTTTATTCTGTGCGTAATCTTTCAAACTTTAAATATAAACAAGCCATTAAACAATGAAATTTCATTATCGATGACGAGGAGCAAGTGTAATACGGGTTCTTTGAGTTTTGGCGGATATTGGAAAAAGAGCTCGCCAAGAAGCTTTTCCCACAACATAAACCGATAAGATATTCTGATTCTGGCGGGCGTAACTACGAATGGGCAAAAGAAGATCGTGAAGCAAATAATAAATTAACTGTTAGTTGTTCAGAAAGTGATGCACAATGTGTACAATTACTTGATTTGATACCAAATCAAATATTTCAATGAACTGATCCCCAGCAACAAATATATAACAATAATATCGATATTTACTATAGCACTGATAATACATATTGCCCCAATTTACTTCAAATACCACACAACTTTACGAAGAAGAACCAGAAAATCAATTTATCATATTTGTTAACGTCAGCAGTTACGCTTTTTGCTAAGACATATTGAAACGCATCTTCCTCAATTTACCTAACAACCTTAAGTCTAGAAGATATTCTGAATGGTCATTTTCAAGTCAAAAAAGTAAAAATATTATTAAAACTAATATATTGGTGAGAAAAGAGGTGATTTAAAACTTCCATTTTTATTCTTATTTTTATTATCATGCAGATTTCAAAAGTAAGTTTTGCATTTTACTATCTAGATCTTTAATTAACATTGTATATCATTCAAATATCATTTATCAAATTCATAATGATTATCAGGAAAAAAATAGCTTCTTCATTCGCTTTTGTGGGGTTATAGTAGATTGAGATTAATAACAACGCTAACATTTAATTATGTCCCATAATATCCATAATATCAAACATTAATAATGGTGATAATGGTAAGACGACGCCAAAAAAGATGCAGGTCTGCCCAAAAAATGTGGAACAATTATTGCACAGCCATAAAAAGAAGTGCCCGAAAAGTTTCACGATGTTTTGCATTCTTTCCATCTTTTCATTCCTTTATTTTGGTTGGTTAATCGACGAGAATCAGATTGACGGTTTTTATATTTAGCGTTAGCACTTAAGAAATTAATGACCTAATGACTCTATCATGTGTATAATGCTCTATCAGGTGTTTAATCAACTCCTCAAGTCTTGTCTATTTTTGGCTCTGCAAATATTAGAAAATATAGACATATATGGGTGTTACATCATTGGATTTTATTAAGAAATCTAATTTTTCAGGTTCCCTTTTCGATTTAAAACTAAGGAGTCTTCATACTTCGAGATATATATACATACATCTATATCTATATATCTATATATTTCTTGATAATATTTTTTTAACACAAACTCTTCGATTAATTTTAATTTAATATAAATAAATAGAATGTCTTCCGACCCTGCAGAACCAGTTGAAATTATTGGTGATTATTCAAAGAGTCCAAACGCTTCCAATCGAATCAATAATATAAGTAGATTGGCTATTTCTCCCCCAGTTCCTCAGCCAAACGCGTTATCAAGGTCTCAACCACAAAAATCTGGCGTTTCACCTAATAGAAATCTTGCTGTAAGTCCCAATGGAAGGCTTGCTGTAAGTCCCAATGGAAGGTTTCCCGGGCCAAGCTCTTATGGATCCTTTGAACACACCGCGGAAGCTTTAGATATACCAAAGGAAAAAAAGGCAGAAATTGTAAAGAAGCATTTGGTTACACCAGATGATCTTGCTCGCAGCGCCGAGGCTAACAGTAGTTATGTTGAACCTTTATTTTCGACTTCCATTCAACTTCCAGGTGGGGATGCAACACACGAAGTGTATAAATGGCATCAAGATGTAGAATCTGAACCTTTGAAACGTTCACGTTCTAAATCCCTTTATTTACCTCGATCGGAACTGAGCGATCCACACTTCTCTAACATTCGACAACCTGGTGGATTTCGTCGTCATTATGTATCGATGAAAGCTCAACAAGAAGGAAAGGAACCACCAAATTTCTTCACAGAGAATTTCATCGATTTTCTGACGATGTATGGCCATTTTGCTGGTGAAGATTTGTCAGATGATGAGGACGAGGAAGGAATTCTTTCTGAATATGTGGAAGTTCCTGTTGACGAGGAATCTCCATTGATCCCAATTCCCGGCGAAGTACATGGAACTGCCAGTCCATCAAAAGCTGTGTTTTTACTCTTAAAATCCTTTGTTGGTACAGGCGTAATGTTTTTACCTAAAGCGTGAGTTTTAATATCATGATAAATGATTTCATAAGCAAACCGTTTTTTCATGTTATATATTATTAAAATACTAGATTTTCCAACGGTGGTATGATCTTTTCTACAATAGTCTTGATGGGTATCGGCGGAATATCTCTATTTGCATTCCTACTTCTAGTGGAAGCGCGCCGAAAAATTCCTTATAGTTTTGGTGGTATGTATTATGTACGTGAAATATTTAGCTGCATTTTTAGATTACAATCTAAAGTTATTCTCTATACTTGACAGATATTGGTGGCGTGTTATTTGGTAACTGGATGAGATATGCTGTATTATTTTCCATTACTATTTCCCAGGTAGATATTTTTGAAACACGTTTGAAGTATTTTACGCTTTTTTGAAACATTCTTATTAAGAATGTACAATTTTTTATATTTAGATTGGTTTTGTTTGTGCGTACATGATATTTGTTGCAGAGAATCTCGCGTCATTTACGAAAAATGCGTTGGATACGCATCTTGACATGAAGTATTTTATTCTTTTACAAGTCTTATGTTTTATCCCACTTTCCATGATACGGAAGATAGCTCGATTATCATTTACAGCTTTAATAGCAGATGCATTCATTTTATTCGGATTAATATACTTGTACTACTATGATATCTTAACATTGGCGAAAGATGGGGTGCAACACATTAAGTTGTTCAATCCACAAGATTTCGCTTTGTTTATTGGGACAGCAGTCTTCACCTTCGAAGGAATAGGATTGGTAATTCTTCGTTGATTATTTTGAAGTAAAAAAAAAGTTCTCTCCATTTAATTTTTATCCCTTACTTAAATCCAGATCATTCCAATCACCGAGTCAATGAAAGAGCCGGAAAAATTCCCCAAGGTTCTTACTGGAGTGATGATATTCGTCACTATTCTTTTCACCTCTGTCGGAGTTCTCTCATATGCAGCTTTTGGCGACGAGATTAAAACCGTTGTAATACTTAATTTGCCATCCGATGATAGTGTAGTACAAAGTGTACAACTGTTGTACGCTTTAGCTATTTTACTTTCCATACCCTTGCAACTCTTCCCTGCGATTAGGATTATGGAACAAGGATTATTTACGAAAAGTGGAAAAGCCGATCCTTGGGTAAAATGGCAAAAGAATTTGTTTCGAGTTATTGTTGTCATTGCGTGTGCGTTGATTGCATTTGGTGGTGCTTCTGATTTGGATAAATTCGTTTCTTTAATCGGATCTTTTGCATGGTATATATTGTATTCATTTCTCGATATATCCTCTCGCATAAATACTTGCTCTAATTAGAAATATTTATAATTATTATTATAGTGTACCGCTCTGTTTCCTGTACCCTCCTTTGTTCCATCTCAAGGCAGCAGCCGAGACATTACGTGCTAAAATTTTCGATGTTACTATGATTCTTTTTGGATTAACGGCCTTGATCTACACAACTTATATCACTATGAAATTATGGACCGAAGCAGAGAATAGTATGCCTTAATAACATTAATGAGTGAAATTACCTATTAATTTATTAAACGGGGCATATATATTATATATATATATATATATAGAATTAACTAATATATAGATTCGAGGATATTGGGTTAGGTTGGATGAACTTTAATTTATGAGGAATTTCCAAAGTGGTTGGTGTGTTTTAGAATATGGTGAGATGTCAGCTGGACATTTGGATTTTAGAGTCATACTGCATATACTCAAACTCATATTATTGGTGTCGTTCAATTGTACAGATTACTTTTTTTTAATTATATCACTAATATATTTTTTAATAAAATTTTTTGATAAATTTAATATTTATTAATAAATAACGGAGCTAATTTTCAAATCAAATGTGAATCACGCGAATAATTTTAATACATCGTCACATGCTTCTCTCAATGCTTTAGGACCACCACTTTCAAACTTATGTCGAATGGCATTTGATATTTCAACTTGAATTTCGTCACTGAATGAATACAACAAGAATTAGCTCATACGAAATATTATGCTAAACCCAACATTTACTCACTTAAAGCTACCATATCCCAGTTCAAATTCCCATTGAAGTTGACGCAATTCGGGAAAAGAAAGAATATCTTGGTACTTGAATACAAAATTTAAAAAAAATTTTGTTGGCTTGATGAGAAAAGAGGAACGAAGGCATAAAGATGTCTTTTCGGTGTTCTCGTCTCTGATGGCCAATATCTCAGTGGTGAATTTGCGTTTCAATGATTCGACCTCGAGATACAAAAGCTTTGCTTTTTTCCAAAAAACCGAGATACCTTGAAGAATCTCGTGTATCTGAAGAAAATAAATTAGGAATCAGGGAAACTGTATAAAAGTAAAGATTCTGTGATTGCATACCTTTTCGACTTTAATCTGAGAAGAATATTTTGGAATTGTAGATTGGAGACACCGCACTATTATTTCGTACTAGAAATAAGATTATGTATTACTAAAAGTTAAATATTGTGTCATGTAAGCTTATTTATAACTTACATATTCAAGTTCTCTCGACTTCTTAATTCCTTGTGATTCAAGACGCAGTTCAAGAGCCACTAAATCTTCGTGATTTCTCAATTCATTCTTTTTTTGTTCGCCCATTATTTCTTTTTCTTCTTCATTCCGTATAATAGATTCCATGTCTAATCTCACATAAAGATGATTATCATATATCATTTCAATAATTTGAGGCGAAATTGTAATTGGTCTCCATGAATACTGTTCTTGAAGTCGATAATAATCATCTATGAAAATAATTTTCTAATTAGACTAAAGAAAATGATTTCTAAAGGAAATTCAATGTAGTTACGTCACCTCGAGCCTTTTTTATATCTTCTTTTGTATAAACCTTATTCTCGTCAATCGTGTATTTCGCCTTTTCTATACTCTATTGGTATTAGAGAAAAATTAATAAAATTAATTGATATAATTTTTTCACATCTTTCCTACCTCAAGAGATCGTTTCATTTCTATTTTCAAATTATTTATCTTTTGCTGAATGGCGTCCCGGTCTGCAATTACTCTTTTCAAATCATTTTGAAATTTGCTAATTTGTGTGTTCTGTTCTTCCACGGCATCTACCATGTTCATTAATTGTTCTTGATCACATTTTTCAATTTCGTTCCGCCTTGCCTGAGCCGTGGCTAGCTTATTTGCTAATTCCTGATGATAAATTCGCAGCTTTGGTAATAATTCACGTATTATTTTTGAAAATGTTTCCGTTTTTTCCTTGTCCTATTGGAGTCATTGTAAGTAATAGTGAATGAGTGTCAACATACTTACTTTCGTATTAAATCCTTTAATTACCTTTTTCAGTGTTAACAGATTATCTTCGAGTCGCTTTTTCAAATCTTCCAATTGAGCTTCACGCAAATCATGCCATTCCTTTTTCGCAGCCAATCTACAATATTTTTTGATAATTCGGAATCGAGGCTAATACAATTAAAACAATAGATCGCAAGATTAATTTCAAAATTCAGCCAAAAACGCGTTCAAGAATTTGATCTTTTACTTTTATCAATTCCTTAACATCGGGGGTTATGTCAAGATATTGCCGCAACAGAGGTTGATAATCCTCATTCGACTCAGCTTTAGAAATCTTTCTCCGTAAGATCTTATCTTGTTCCATAAAAAATACTGAATTCTATCAATTAATAATAATAATATGTTGAGCGAAGAAATATTGAGATTCTCTTAGTTACTTTATTAAGGTGATGCCACTTACAGATTCATATATTTCCATTTGTGGACGAATAACCGCGACTGCATTAACATAATCGGCTAATTTGGGCTCTTCGCCTATATTGATTTTGTTTTCAGACATACGTACAATATGAATTTTGAAAATAAATATATTGACGGTTTTCAACTTTTATAATACCGAAATCTGGAATTATGGTCTGTCTTCGCATTGGTATAGAAGATTGATCCATAAAGAAAACCTCGAATTTTTCGTAAAATTCTTTGATAGAATTTAACGGTAACAAAGAATCATTAGAAGTCGATTCTTGATCAGACTCTTCCTCAATTTCCTCTGTTGATTCCTCCTTTATTGCGCCAGCTAAATCATCAACTAATGCCATTGTATGACCATCAGAATAGACAGAAGTGGTACCGAGTTCTTGATCTATTTCTTCCCCTATCGAATCCTTTGTTGCATCAGTTAAATCGTCAACTAATGCCATCGTGTGTCCATCAGAATAGACAGAAGCGGTACGAAGTTCTTGATCTAATTCATCCTCTGTCAAATTTTCTTTTATTACACCAGTTAAATCGTCAACTAATGCCATTGTATGTCCACCAGAATAGACAGAAATGGTACCGAGTTCTTGATCTGTTTCTTCTCCTATCGAATCTTCCTTTATTGCACCGGTTAAATCGTCAACTAATGCCATTGTATTACCACTAGAATAGACCGAAACAGCATCGAGGCTTTCTCTGTGGTTTTGCTTATTCTCCTCTGTTGAATCTTTTTTTATTGCACCAGTTAAGTTATCAACTAATGTTATAATATGGCCACCAGAGGTAGTAATGGCAACGTGTTCTTGATTTAATTCTTGTTCAATTTTCTTTGTTGAATTGTCCTTTATTGTACCGGTTAAATCATCAACTAATGCCATAGTATGGCTACCAGGATAGACAGAAAGATCTAAATTTTCATTTTTCTCAAGATTTTCAATGTTATTTTCAGTTAAGTTATTTTCATTCAGGTTATTTTCACCTAATGTCCTAATTATATTACAGTCGAATCCGCCTTGATCTTCAAATTCATCAAGTTCCACGCCAGATTCGTCAATGTCCATGTCAGAACCTTCATTATCCACATTAAATTCTTCAAGGCTCATATCAGAATCTTCATGACTATCATCATCGAGCTCATTTTTACCCTGATCATTATCGTGCACTTGCAGGTTCGCAAATAAATTATCGTCTGTAATGCGAGGCAAAAGTCCGACATTATCTAAAAGGGTAGAATTCATGATTTCCGAGGACGAGCCATCAGAATCTCCTGATATGTACGAATGTACTTCAGCATTGGGATTAGATTCAGGAGTAACTTTTTCAAAGAGTCTATTGAATAAAATTAATGAATAAAGGGCTTTAAACGCGAGATAGATATTAAAAAAGTAATTTAAAGCCTAACCTAACTTGAGCTGTTGCCGCAAAACTGACTCTCCTGCCCAAAGATTTTCTTCTCGGTGTCCTGATCAATTAATTGAATTAAGAATTAATATCATGCTATTATTAACTTAAACTTGTTTCTCGAGGGAAGTACCTACCCTCCTTGGGTGAAATCCAGCGTTACAGTGTTTTCCACGTTAGTTGAAGGTTTGATAGTACTTTTTGAAGTAGCTATACTTTCTTGGTTAAGATCCAAAGTTAGTGTGTTTTCAGAGTTTGTCGAAGCTTTAAGAATACTTTTAGCAGGTGCCTATTTTAACAATTTTTTTTAATTATTCAGGCTATCTTGCTCGTATATAAACAGAACTCGAGAAAATAAAGGCATAAGATGCTAACTATGGTGTATCTCCGTTGCTCCCTTTTCTTTAAAACCTCGTGTAGCTCTTCTTCACTCTCAAGTTTTGAAGTAGACTTTGAGAATAGAAAAGAGGTGCTAGCCCTTCTATTCTTTCGTGGCGAACGACGAGGCGAATTCGACATTATTGTGAGATAATCAGCGTGTCTATAAATTGAGATTATTTACTTTTCATTGCCACGCGTCTAATTACGTGTTATTTCTATGGTCATGTGTAATCGATTTCGACCAATGATAATCGAAAGAAAATATTATTCCATCAGCAATAATATAAAACGCTTTCTCTGATGAAACTTTAAAGTTTATTAATGTAATTCCGCATTAATCTCATCGATGTTGATATTCGTTTCTTCGTAGTTGTAAATTACATCTTCATCAAAAATATATATATAAATTTTTAATATTTCAGACATGACAAAACATGCCAGTGCCTCTCAGTATAGCCTGTTGATCCTCTTTAATCTGGGGATCGAAGGATTTCTCTGACCAGAATTTATATCCCATGGAACTCCCAATCACTAAAATATCCCATACTCTGAAATTTGTTGATTTCAATTATCCTCTTTACAAGCTATTTCTTTTGTAGTTGGAGATTTCTTTATCTCAACAATCATGTACAACCTTAAGATAAAAAATATCTTGATGTGATGATAATTTCTGTATGATCTAATAATCACTTAAACCCATGATTCTCTCGTCGTTTTTGATAATAAAGATAAAATCCAAGAAAAAATTTGCATAAATACTCGAACAAAACATCTCTCTAAAGAAAATCAAACTTGATTTCTTTTTTCATTTTATTTTTTGCAATATGTCTGACATTACCTAAGACATACTAAATTTCTGATACTTTACTGAGGTAGTTCCGATTTATCTATTAACCAGATATCCGATAATGTTTAACAAAGGTACCCGCGATCGAGTTTGGCCCTTAAAAGTTAGACAAAAAAAATTAACAGCTGTCAATCTAAAAAGGGAAGATTTAACGTGACTCAAGATCAGGATTTTGAAATAACAAACCAACCACAAAGAGTTTAATACTTTTTTTAAAAAAAAAAGGAGCTGACTGATTCACTTTTAATTCGTTATCATTATTAACCGGGGGTATAATATTTCCGGTCTGATTAAGAAGCTTATCTGTTCAAAAGGTGATTCTTACCTTTTCCATTTATCTTTTTTTTGAAGTTGGGTTGGTGATAATATTTACAATATTAAAATATGCAATGCAGTAGTAACCTTTACCTGGCTTTTGCAAAAAAAAATGCATTTAAGAATTCATGTCTTTACATATAATAATTTAGAGTGGATCCACAGTTTGGAATGGGACATTTACATGATCACATTTGGTTATAATATGTAGGTCTTTTATTATTTTTGTTGAATCTTTTAACTATCTAATGCATTAATTTTAATATCGGTTTGTTATGGCGAAATCAAGCTAAAGAACACAGGGAGATGTAATCTTTTGCTGGGCTAAAATACTTACCATCAGAAAGATAATGGATGATGAATTAGTGATAAAAACAACCTTTAATGCTGTAGTCAACTATACAAAACAAAAAATTAGAACAATTGTTACTGAATAATCAACAAAAAAATAATAATAATAATAACTAATAATGAAAGTAATATGCCGTCCATTTTGGAATAGTTGGAGATAAGTCAACTAATATTATCATTTATAATGGATCAGTCAGCAATATTGTTTCAAAAAGATCCTTAAAGACAATCAATCAGACTATCACCAGTCCATCTAACGTTCGCTTGATTGGTGTTAATGGAAAATCAGAATTGCCACTTGGAGAAATCAAAAATCTACCAATCACAATTCATAATTGTTGATGAAATAATTGGAGATTTCTAAATACCCACAAATAGAATATGTATTGGAAGCGAAACAAACGAATAATCCAAGTTTCAGTTTTCTAAATAAAGATAAAATTAAAGATGGATGTTTTGGCGACAAAGTTTGTATTTTATTACTATTTTACTTGTTGCTCTTTTAAAAAGTTTTTGTAAACAACACGTGATTTCTTGTAATGGATTTGACATTAGTATAGCTTGATTGTTAATTTACAATGTTCTAATTTTAGATTATAAATAAACTTAAGAATTAGAGAATTAATCAACCGTTTATATATATAAAATATTGAAGGATCATCCTATAAACTACATCTAAAACATGAAAACGATGGACTAGTTAGTCGAACTTTCCATAGGCTAGAACTTCGTATAGGTGAACTTCCGTTATTATTTCTTTGTTACGATTATCTTTATAACTTGATATTTATTTTTTTGTCCAAAGATTCAAATAGAAATCCAAGATTTTCATAGTTTCAGAGCATTATTTATGTAAGGTGTCATGTTCAGCCGGAGTTAGAAGAAAGAGTAAGCGGCTCTTTTTCATTTTTACTTTTTATTTTATCAAACTACTGTATTAATCAATTTTTTAAAAATATTATTGATAACAATGTTAGAGGTGACGAAAATTCTCCTAAAAATTTATTGGTGAGTTTTCTTTGATATTTTTATTTTTATTTCTATTATTCATTTATATAGGAAATTTGCTAGCGATTAGCATCTTTTTTTAATCAAATATACGTGGATAACTGATTTATCTATTTTATATTACAGATTCTTACGAGTTCGCTTTAATAATAGAAGTGAATGATAAAAAAATTAGAGAAATCTCGTTTTTTCAAGATTTCGATATCAGCAGACGTGATATGTAATAATAGTAAAATAAATTTGTACTTTACGATATTAATAACAAATAAATTAATATAATAAATTGAACACTGCAAAAAAAATTTTGGCGATTGATGTATTTAGACGATTACCATTCATTTATCTTCGGCAATTGATGTATTTGGGCGATTGCCATTCATAATGTGTATTCATGACATCACACTTTGATTTTACTTACAGCCAAAGAAAAATAAACTATGGTATGTGTATGCCAGCGATCTCGCACTTGTCATTATTAAAATGTCTTGGCAATTTTATTGAGATCCGTGTCAAGACCGAGTTCAGAGCGTGATCGATTTACGGAGCAATAATTAAAACTGTAACACATTATTCCGGTTATCGCACGACTTCTGTCAGTGCAATGATGTTACGAATTCGTGTATGAATCATGTAATAAAATTAGCAGGGGAATAATATCATCTCTAAAACCATGAGGTTATTCTGGTTACTGGATATGAAGAAATGAAACGTATTAATAAAACGTTTCTATTGTGCAGATCATAGTCTGAATTAATCGAGTACGTATGATCGTGCGTTTGATCGTGTGCGATATTATGATCAGGGACGAATAAGCGTCATGAGTTATTATTGTGTTTCTTAATTATTCGTGTATGGAAGAAAGAATAACAGCAGCAACAGCATAACTGGCATCAATAATGAACACAGACATATCTAAAAAAAGAACAACAATAAGAAGTGAATGAATCAAAAATAGGAAAAATGATAAAGGCACGCATGGGTGACAGCTTTCTGTATGAGATCGTGGTAAATCGGAACGAATTCGCAGTATTTCCGTGGAATTTTCTTTTTCCCTTGAATAAAAGAATTAATTAAAAGAATATTCTGGGGTGCTTGCATCCTTTTTCTTA
Source organism: Ambispora leptoticha (assembly GCA_910591765.1). Lineage (NCBI taxonomy): Eukaryota > Fungi > Glomeromycota > Glomeromycetes > Archaeosporales > Ambisporaceae > Ambispora > Ambispora leptoticha. The sequence goes on along the minus strand of CAJVPS010000057.1, from coordinate 29,573 downwards.
TTTATAAAGTTAGGTTGATTGTGTGCATTTACACCTACATACACCGGCATTATTTATCACGTATAATTCTATTAGTGGAATTACTATTTACGAATTCGAAATCTACAGCCGGCATGTTTTCATCTTCTATCTTGAAAGGGATATAGCATGAAATGACAAAAATGGAAGAAAGCAAGCAACAATACATGAGGATACGGGAATGCGGAATGCGGGAATGTCCCAATAACGATAATTAAAATGGCTATCACACACGCATTTTTTTTTGGCTGATTTTTTTTAAAAATTTAAAGAATTAAAAATTTATATAGGAGTGTGTTTGAGATTGCGAGCAATGAACACCAGAATGGATGGTTGGGATCCGAGTAAAATGCTATACTCGGTAATCACAATAGAAACTTAATTAGTAAAAGAAAAACGATGTGGCGCACGAGATATAATAGGTTTTGAACTAACACAATTTTATGGGTGGCTATGTATCAAATAATTTTAAACCTCCAATAAAACAAATAACAATAAATAACTGAAGGGGCAGTTGTTTGATTCTATTCAGAATCCAATTTCGAATGACGCCACGCACGTACAGAAACTCGTTTTCATGAGGCGCGCAACAAATACATTTATCCACGCAAGCACGCACGCGTCAGCCACACGATACCCTCAATGGTGGAATTCTTTTGTAGTATTGTTGTTTTTGTGTGTGTGTCTGTTTCCGTGAGAAATAATTTTGGTTAACGCGTGAATAACAACAAAAACGCGTTTTTTGTAATTTATTTACTTTTTTCGCCCTTTGCCCAAATCTTATTAAGATTGACAGATAGAAAACAATCGAATGATTGATGATTGCATTAAAAATTAAAAGAATTCGCCTCTCTTTTTATTTATGATGCATACATGGAAACATACATAATACATACATGCTTACTATGACTCCCCTTTTTGTTTTTGTTTTCCGTAACACCTTTGATAAAGACAACATGCATACATACACATTCATAGACACACATGCACACACATCATTTAGCCTTCAAACAATAATACGATCTATACCAAATGATGATATTTAAAGTGGGAAAAACATTTAATGCAGGGAAATAAAAGATGGTGGTAACACGAGGGAAAGAGAAGAGAACAACACACAAGACATGCAAAAAAAAAAGAAGAAAGCGCAATTGATAAATAAAAAAGCGTAAGCTCTCAATCTCGCTAATGAAACGCACTTCCCAACATCAACATTCGTTGAAAAAGAATACTCGGTTTTTCTCTTTGTCTCAAGGAAAAAGATAGGTTTACACCTAGATGATGTGTGTATCATCCCACAGATCACGCGAGAGAATAACAATTTGTTTTTAGATGTGAAATTTTTTTTTTGTAGAACGGTTACACGATACAATGGGATGAATCGCTGATTGATCGAACCTCAAATGTTTGATCCGATCATTGTTCAATGATTTAATATTTCGCCATAAATAATCGAGAATTGACCACAACAATGCTGCAGTATATTAATTTTTAATGTAATGCAGTTGATCTCCTCGGCCGATTTATCGCGTTGAATCAGTACCTATATAGAAATTTCATAATAAGCGTATAAAATATATAATAGAATTTTTATTTAAAATAAAATATATTGATTTGTGTAGTTGTGCGACACGGAAAGGAATTATTTAAAGTTTTGATTATTTACAACCTAAAAAGTGATGCTGTGACCGAAATTTTTTAAACGTTAATTGGGTCAAAGGGGAACCATGCAAAAGTTATTTTTATTCTCAGATGAATTTTCTGTTTAATGATCAATCCCACGGAAAATTATTATTAATAATAATCGATAACACATGTTCAACTCACAAAATAACGAGTTAAATAGGTTTTTAATGAACATTGAAAAAAAGGAAACAACAATTTAAATATTCCTTCTCCCATATTTATTGGTTCAGTTTAATCAACAAATAATTAGCCTAATCATCGCCAAATAAAATTTTTTAACAGATAAATAGGTCATTGTTGCTTTTTTTTGAATTCAATAATTACTGATACATAATATATATATATATATATATATATTATGTATGGATATAGAGTATATATAGATGTATATATATATGATTTCCGAAAAGGTCTAGAACCTTGAGATCCACAATTTATCTAATACATTGACTTTTGCATTGTGATCAAATGTAATTATATACATACTTAATCTCGATATTGTTGTTTTCCTAATTGTTTGCCTTTAATTGCATGAGGATGCGTTGACCCTTCGTTTACTTGTCGTTTTTTTTTTTTTTTGAATTTATCATCATCTCTTTGTAAATTTGCAGTAATTAACAATCAACAACAGCAACAACAATACTAGATATTACTACTACCACCACCACATGTACTACTAATACCACCGCTACTACTATTATTATATTAATAATAATAATAATAATAATATTATTATTATTATTATTATTATTAATCTAATAAAATATAATAATATTATTGTAAGGCTAATAATTTTGATTTTCGCAATGTGTGTGTTGGATTTAATTAAATGAAACGGAATAACAGCATCGCACAATTTACAAAGATGCGAACAATTACGATAAATCAAATTAAAACAGCCGATTAGAAACGAGAAAAAGTTTAATTATTAATATTTATAATTAGATCGATCATTTTCGTCTGCACAAATCATCAATAACAAACGCGACAATGGACAACAGCAAAAAAGGGAAATTTCGTCATTTTTAATCATGATAATTAGTTTAAGAGAAAAAAAGAGTATATAACTAATTCATTCACTCGTAGCAATATTTACATTGTCACAAAGGAAAGAGAGAAAACAATTGTAATTGAGGGAGTTGTATATGGAAAAGAAGAGGAGCCAACACTCGTTAATGTTTCAGAAATTATTTGCACACATATGAAAAGACTAGCCTAACAATCTTCTATAAATAAATTATAAATAGGATTATGCATGTATACAATCTTATCCTTTTTAATGATGCTCATTATGAGTTGCATTTTAGCTTGAAACAGTTAGTCTATTATTAGGGTATATTATTATCTGCAGTAACGAATCAAATTGTGCATACACCCGCATAATTAAAATTCATTTTTTAACATAACACGCGGGAAGAGTTTTTCTTTCTTTCAACAATAATAAATAATAATCTTCATCGTGAATGGATTTCGGCATGGAACGAGAGTGTCATTTTTTTAGAAACTCTGAAAAATACGGTGTTTTAAATCATGGTTAAAGAAATAACGTAAACCAGAGTTCTAACAAAGCACACCTTCGATCACCTATTCATAATTTCCCATTTATGTTACCCTTATCTCTTTTACCTGTGACAGGTAAAAGAGATTACTTGTTTCTAAATTGCTTTGTTTGTGGTGTATGGAATAACTTGTAGTAAATAAATAAAATCAAATACACAAATAAGGTAATCAGCCAAAAAATCTGGTTAAAATTAAAACGTGTGTATTATGATAAATTTTTTTTTATTATATATTACTGATCAAACAAGAGTAAAAAGAACGTAAGTGGATGATGTTATTGAAATCAATCGATGATCGATGTACTATCTTTCTTTTGGTGTGTTGAATGTTTGAATGGCATACATCAACATAAACACACACACACACACACACAATATCATCCCCCCGTTTTTTTTTATTTATATTACCTTTACTTTAACGCGGGTGCAAATGATCGACTACCTCTAAAAGCCGATGATTAATTATATAACTTTTAGTTATTGTTACAGTTTAAATAAAAATAAATAAATATTTTATAGTTTGACAATTTCTCTGTGTGTTATCATTTATATATAATAATACGAACGAGAGGATACATTCATTTTTACCTCCTCAAAAAAAAAAACTTAAAAAACTGAGACCGAGATCTCTTATTATTATTTCAAATAATATCATCATAATCAATCAATCACCTATATATATTTTCTGAAATAAGGTGAATTGAATATACACACATACGCGCCTTTCCTTCTTAACTTGGCCCCACTTTCTGCAAAAGTATTAATTCTATTAAATAATCGCGCGCTTTTATCATCATACTTGATAAATTATACGAATTTTTTTTCTCTATATAAAACGACGTTTTGGACACAACATGACACGAAGTTAATACGTAAAAGGGCACTTCTTAAAAATTCTCATAATATCATCATACCACCTTTATTATATATTATAAAACAAAACAGCAATTCGTGAACATATTATTAATTTTTTTTTTGTTTAAATACAAAATCATTCTTAATATTCTCACAATAAGAGTCTCGAACAAAAGCTATCCGTCTATTTCTATCATCATAGAAATTAAATCGAATCAGAACAAAAGCCACTTTAATAATATTAAATTCGTTAAGCCCAAAAAAGCCAACAAATTGACGATTTGAAAATTGCCTGATACAAAATCTATCATATATATATATATATATAATATATATACACACACATATATATACACGTCGTCGTTGTTGTTGCCAATTGTCCATTGTTATGTCTTCCCCATTATGTTTTTGGAGTCTTCTCTCGCAGAGAGACTTGACGTTCGTCTATATTTCACCGTTTTTAAGCACGCAACTGGGGCCACAACAACTTTCAATTTTGGGAACCTCGTTTTTCGACTATATTCATCCGCTTGAAAAAGAAGTAGCTCGCCGTGATTTTTTTGATTTTGTAAATAAGAAGACCGTCTATGGATCAGTTACAAGGTTGGTTTGAATGTTATACTCATGAGAAACGAGAGGAAATTCCTCCCATTCTTCGTATATTCTCGAATTCACTTTTCCTCGTTTTCCTTAATTCCAATTCAAAATAATAACTTTCGATTAATGCTAAACTAAATAATTATAAACTTCTGTCTACAAGATGCCAATTTAATAGTATACCGGCAATTCAATATAAACTATTACGCCATCAGCAACAAAAGCAATACTCCTCAATAGTCAAAACAGAATCGAGCTTAATCTCACCGTCATTACCATCAACATTTTTGAGTACCGGAAAATACGCTTTTGTTCACAACAATCCCGATCATCTGCAAGACGATGCCACATGGAATGTATCATCAACGGCAACATCGCAGCCTATCAAGAATAATACCGAAAAAGAATATGTGATAATGAATGTTGGGATGAATGTGGTCAGCAAAGACCTCGTCTTAGCATGCTTTCATTCGGATGAAGTCGTTAATGATAATGTTAATTTTAATGGTATGCTCTCTCTATGTAAATTACATCGATTCCCCTATTTAGATGTATCGACAATACTAAAAATAAACTTGTTTTTAAAAAAGCCGCAGAAATTCGATCATCATCATCCCCACATATAAGCAACACATGCGGTGAATCAAATTTCACTCCAGAGGTTAGCATTATTTTTTTTTTTCATTGAATGATTTTCCGACTGACAATAGTTAACGTGCAACTTTTATTATTTTTCAATAATGTATACAGGAACTTAATAAGATAACCAAACTTCTACAACAATATCACGCCCGTATGGAATTTATTAACGCGCACAGTCCGCCATCAACGCCATCAATTCCTCATTCACTTTATTACCCATCGATTGATCGCGTATTCCAAATATTTGATACCCAAACGAAACGGTTGATGTTCACATGGCCAGATCCAAATGCATCATCGGTTAATCGACAACATTATTATACTTTTCCTGACTACAACAAGCATGATTTTTCCCGATTAATTCACAATTTTGATTTTACCTCAAATCCGCTCCACGACACCGGATCCCCCACGTGTATTCGGTTATATGACAAGAAACATGTGACTAAGTTATCCTCGGGAGAATCGCGTATAATTGAGAGTGTCATGATTCCACATGGCAAAATCACATTCGCTTGCTTTCAACTGATGCCTGCCACCTTATCTTCATCCACAAACAACAATGCACCATTATCAAATGAAAATGTAAAGCCGAGACCTCATTCGGCGCCATGTTCACCAGCTACTGTTCCGTCGAATTGCAGTAATGTCGGGAATAAAAGACTGCGTGAATCGTTGTCACCGCCGACTCGTTATGATAAGTATTTTAATGTTCCTGATTTCACTTTGGATCCTGACAATAGATATCCGAAAAGACGTGCAACTGGTCATGATCTGCCGTTGTTCAACAAATGTTCACAATCACCAGTTCTGGAACCGAATCATTTGTTACGTCCAATTTCACCTTTGGATCCTCAATTTCCAGTAAAGGTGCAACAAGTGCAGATACCATCACTCGAAAACAATAGCAGCAGCGCCAATAACGTCAATAATCGGGTTCAATCGAATTCGCTAAGATTACAAATTCAGTCGCAACAACCATCTCCTACTGCAACTTCCCCAACAACTCCCATCAGGACTTTCACTAATCCAGTTAGGGGGAGAAATAATCAACTAGTGAATGTGAATGGTACCGTTAAAATTTGTGAGAGCTGTCAGACCAACTCAAGTCCAGAGTGGCGTCGTGGTCCAACAGGACATAAAACGTAAGAATCTTTCTATATTTTAGCTTCAAACAAAACATATAATATATCCCTCAAACTAATTGTCATCACCTAATTTAGGTTATGCAATGCTTGTGGTCTTCGGTATTCGAGGACGATTGCCCGAGAAAATCGTAAACGTCAAGAACGGGAACAAAGAGAACGCGAGGAAAGAGCACGCGAAAATCGTGAACGCGAAGATTCTGATAGAGGAAACGGAGCATTGATGAATCATTCCTTCACTCAGTTCAATCCACCAACTTATCCTGTCCATCAATTTCAACAACAATCAAACTGCAGATGAAAAATAATTCGCCATCAATTTCGCCGCTATCATCTTCAACTTCTGAAGAAGTAAATATTTTCCCATCATTAGGGGATTACACCAAAATAATAATAGATAAATAGTATATTTCGATCACACGAACGTTTTATAATAATAATAATAATAATATCATGATAGATAAATATTTTTAAACACTCATGTAATATCCTTTAATTTACCTATATTTAAATTAACTTTTAGATTTAGCTCCATTCTCTTGTATATTTCTTTTTTTTTCTATATTGTACATTTCCTAAAAAAAAATAGTATTAACATTACTAAATAATTATAAATAACAATCTTTTCTACACACATGTATAGCTATATTACTTAAATATAAACTAATAAACTAATAAGGATGCATATAGATGCATTGATTAAGGTATCCAATTTCTTAGCGTTGAAATTTCGCATTGGAATGTGTAGACATAGTTTATTCTGTGATGCCTTTCGTGCGTTACGAATAAGTTTGAGAGTTGCAATAAAAAATTAAGTCGAACGCATCTTCTGTCTTTGCCAAAAGACTTAAAGTATTAAAACCTCGCGTCAAAGCGCGCCGATCACACTTGCGTGTTTAATCGTTCGTTATTCTAGGAGGCTATTTATCGAGTTTACTGGTAATTATATGAAATTTAGTCGGTAAATTTCTTTTTATTCATACAATAAAATTAGAAATTGAGAAGATTATGAGTAAGAAGTTGGTTTTTTTTTTTAGTATATTCCAGTTTTTGCGGGATCCAAAAAGTCAATATACGAGGGCCGGAGCAACTTTATTGATACACGAGTAAAAAAACACATATTGTCTGTTTTTAGAACCAGGAATATCTTATTTGTGCTCACATCATATTCCGTCAAATGGATTTTTTTGTTTTTCAATCATAGAAATTCATTCATAAATACAAACGTTTCCTCCCGAATAATAGTGAATTTTGATTTTATTATTAATGAAAAGGAGAAATGAAGTGTGAATCTTTACTAAAAGAAGAAAAAATTACCACATTAGTTGAAACTCGAACCGTGAATTACAGTAAAATTGCAAAGTTATGTAAAAGCGTTTTTAATCTTGGACAATTTCATCAAAAAAAAAAAAAGGATAGAATCTCTTGTATCTTTTGTCAAACGAACGATAAACTGAATGGATTTGACCGAAAATGCCTTTCATGCTCAGAAGCTCGTCCGTCTTGCTCTTGATAACAGTCTCTCGTACGGTACAAGCTCTTGCCCGAAGAAATTATACGCGACGTGCCTAAACACTAATGTGCCGCCGTATTCGTAATCCCATCGACGGTGCCATAAAAAGACTGCACGGTGGCTTGTTCAGAAGCTTGACGTTAACATAATTCCCAAAATTAATGGTGGAGATATGGGAAGATGAAAGCACATTGTTTGACCTTTGCCTTGATGGAGCCATAGTTTTATCTGTGCTAATTAGTTGACTATGATTGACTAGTTTTACAGACTAAAATCACCAAACAATTCACGAATTAAAACAAGATCCTGAAGAAATTGATATACCAGACAATATTAAAGAACTATGGAAATGGAACAAACATGCAAATAGAAAGCTGGATGAAAATCGTGAAGATATAACTATTGTCTATTAATTCAATCCACCCGAAGAACTCGAGACGAAAAATTCCTCGTTTTTGTATTCATTCTTAAGCAAATGATAAACCATAACTAGTGTGATAATAAATTTATTACAATTGAAATTTTTTTTCTTTGTACTCTCCTTGGTGCGAATAATTTAATAACATCCCCTAGACTCCCTCTTTTGTGAATAGGTAGAGTACTACTCATCACTAGAGATTAATTTAATTGACATATATACAAGTTCTACGGTAATATATTGCAAGAAAAACTCAAATTCAAGCTGGTCGCAATGGCAGAATATGCAAATAAAATTCGAATCTAGGGCTAAAAGCTAATAGTATAGAATATGAATATTGCGAAATCTTATGAATGGATTAATATTATACTTACAAAGTATTAAGAATTCTAATCGCTTTCTGCAACGGCGGATATCAAATAATGCCCACGATCACAGCAACCCGGTCCACAACGGTATGCCATATTACATTCGTTGAGGGGATTTTAGGCTGCAACGGCGGACACTTAGAGCTTTGATAGATATAAAGATGTGTAAGTTTAAGCCTATATTTTTAAAGTTGCAAAGTGAGAATGCTGTTCGCAACGAGTTAGCAACTTAGTCGGATCCCCAATTAGACTATTTCATCCGTCTCGTCGGATCCGGATAATCCAATATATTATTCAAGACTCACAGTCAATAAAGATCTATATCAAAAAATGTTAAATTAAAAAATTAAATAAAAAATAAAACCACCTCGAAAAATAGAAACACACCAGAACTCATCTACCATTGTCACTATATTTTAAAATATAAACTGACGCAGTCATCGGATCAACATTCAGTATCATGTTGCATGTTAACCTTGACCCATAATTGTCAGTTTTTCAACAAAGTAGACAAAAATCACTTATTCGAAGAGAAGAGGTTTAAATAACAAACAAGGAACGTCTACACCAAACCATTAGTGTAACTCTGAATCACTAGCCGACAGTGACCGATTGCCTTATACACAAATACTTGCAAGAAATATAACGTCGTCACGACAACGATCCCTGAAAAACTTCGTGAACGCGTAGTACCATGAATAGTGTTTGTAGTCGATATGGTGTTAATTGACTTGGTTATAATTTATTTAGTTTGCTGATCTGTATTATGATTTGTCACCTTTGAATCATGTGATTTATTACATGTCGAGTCGTATTTATAATATTTATAATCTGCTTTGATTTCTAAAAAAAGGCAAGAAGAATGCAAATGACTCATTATTGCTTTGGTAAAATCAGCGGGAAATATGCACGGAATTTCTTATGAATGCAAAATCTACATCGCTGCAAAATTTCGATCATTCGCTTAATTTAATGCATAGATGGAAGCTGAGCAATAAGATGATCATAAGAGATTTGACAGTGATATAATTTACGCATTCGTTGCTTTATTTATTTAGACTTTTTTTTCACTATTAAATCTTATTTGAATCAGAGAACAACGCTCCAATTCTAACTCATTACAGATAATGGAATTATTAAAGATCACAAAACTCTACGGGTGAACAAGTTGATGAAGGTCGTTAATTTTGATTTCCAATAAAAGATCCAAGTAATTTCGATTTATGGACTCGAGGAAAGTTAACATTGGCATAGACCGAAAAAAATAAAAAGTTATGGTAATTAGATGTTTAAGTTTTCGTATAATTATTGATCTCAAATAAGAAATTTACTAACCAGACTCGGGTCACAGTCCATATTCGAATAGGAAAACTCCTTTTTTCATAATATGAATCAAAATACCAGAAAATTATCATAAAAACGGTATAATTATGTAACAGAAAATCAGATATATTAAAAATCTATTATATACACATATTAGAATTCGATTTTTCGATGACAATATGTTTTTACTACAGGAAGGACAGATTTTGAAATAGGTTGGTATGTTGAATTTTTTCAATAATAATAAAAAATAATAATAAATATTATTATTTTTATTATTATTGAATATCTTTCAAGACTATTTATCAGCCGATTTGCTGATGATTGATGTGTTGATTGATGATGATGTTGTTGTTGATATGTAAAGCGGTTTTTCGCTGATATAGCATTATGTTGACTGTCAATTTCAATGTTAAAAGAATTCCAGACAAAAAAATCATAGGAATAAAAAGAAGAAAACGACGTGAATTCTCTTTCAATATCATGAATATGTTATTAAATACCTTGTTTAATGGTATTGGACAATTCTTCTCGTGCTTTTTGTAATTTAGTGGAGTCCGATTGCGCTGGTTAGAAAAATAGTCCAACGATTATTTTCTGATCAAGAAATCAATTATCCACTTTTGATAAAGAAGAAAAAAAAATCAAAAAGTAAGGGATGCAGAATATTAAAGACTATTATTATATTTACGGTAATAATAATCGTAATATTAATATGAAGAAGTTTTATAGTTTAGAAACAACATGGAACTGATCCACAAAAAAGAAAAAGAGAGATAAATAAATATTCTAATGTAAAAAATAAGATTAATAGAAATGAAAAGAAAGCGGATAATAATAGTTAAAAACTTTCGCAAGTTAACCTACAACTCCATTCCATCTCAGGATTTCTATACCCCCGTAATTTTTGAAGCTCTTTAAATGTACCGGTTGAGGGTTCCGTTGTCCCATCCTTCCAAGGTCTTTTTATTATTATATCACCAGGTGAATCGATTGCTATTCGTGGTTCAATAATTGGTAGAGGACTCTGATCCCCATTTAATGCTATTAGATACATAGAACGTTACAATTATTCATTTGTACTGATATATAATTTTCTAATTAATAGACTACGTACGATAGGATGGAATATACACACACTAATTACATTAATCAAAAGTCCGAAATACCTTGAGCTACTTTAAGCAATATATTCTTCCGAAATCGAGAAGCAGCATCACCCCTTAGGAAATTACCCTGTTTGGCTTTTAACCTCCTCACCAGTAAAACTCTACTCGTCACCGCAGCGAAATTTTCTTGTGGCAACGCAGAGGTGGTCGTTCTAGGAGGTGTAGCGATGTAGGGAAAACTTTGATCAGATAACCACTCAATTGCGAGATAATTTTTGCACGAGAATGGGGATGAAAAATGTGCGCTATTATGAATTTTCCTTCGTTTAGGAAACTGTGAAGGGATCAAATTATTTTGTTTTGAACTCGACGGAATACGAAAGGAAGGAAATGACGGTGAAGTTTTTCTTTTACGTCTTGGTTCACCTCCAAAAATTGGCCACCATCCGTGAGGATTTATTATGTATTGTTGATATTTTAGCGCATCGGGTGGTACTTCCGGAAGCTCTGGCTTTTGATGCAAAACCTTAGCTGTCCACTCGAGCCAGCTGCTTGTGAAAGCGTTCTTTGATGCAAGGTTATTCTGATTCGATAATGTCTTGATAATGGCGGCAGCTTTTTGGGATAAACTACACTCTGTCGTGGTAGTAGTAGCGGCGGAAGGGGAGGAGGTGGTGGTCGTGGTAGTCGTCGTGGTGGTGGTGGTGGTGGTCGTGGTGGTGTTAGTGGTGGTAATAGTTGTTGTTGTTGTTGAACTATTATTATTATTATTATTAATTTTCGATTGTGAATTAGGAGCCATTAATTAATTTTATAATTAACGCGTGTTGGAGTGAAAAAACTAGTTATAATATTATGTAGTAAGTTTTTCGAGAGGTGAGTGAAAGTATAGGGAAATAGAATTTATGAGAGACAAGGGTATTTTTCCCAAGTGAAATAAATCACTTTACCGTGGACGATATTTGGCAATCAACTAATAGTGAGAAACTCCATTGGCCATAGAATGGCGGACTTGAGTTCAAATTACTTTTCCAAAGGTTGTTACTAGAACATACAGAGTCTACTGATAGACGATCACTTTGCCTGACAATGTCACAAATGACGTTGGAGTAAAATCTGTCTGTGTCTCGTAAACCAATTGCTGGTCAATTTGGATAATTTAACGGGTATTACTCCCCCTGCGCCAATGCACGTGTATCACAAAAAGCCGACTTAGACTAATTTACATGCCACCTTCTTTTTTGTTGATTCTTAGACTTTATCAAAAAAAAAAAACATTTGAGTTTACCAAACACCTTTTTTTATCCTTCTTTACATCGAGTGGCGTTAAAAACAGTAAAAAACCAAACATGAGAGAATCCAACTTTTCTTTTCCCGCACAAAATCGTGCATGTGTTTGCATTACTTCGGCTCTCTACGACCGAAGAGCGCTAGATTGCACGGCCATCTTACCTTTAATAAACTCTCTGACACATCTCACATACCTGACGAGTACATCTCCTCGCATTCGTGAAATTTTAACCATGGATGGTGGGTTGGAGCGTTTGGTTCGCATACTGAAAACTACCAAAGCAAATGACAAACGAAGTGGTTGGAAGTGGTCGATGGCATTTCAATGTGTCGCCAATGTTGGAGTACGTGGCTCTGAAGCTATCAGAACAAGGGTGGTGGAAGCTGGTATGGTACCGGTTATTATCACGGTTTTGGACAATTTTTTGAAGGCTTTAGATCAAGTTAGACCGGAGAAAGAGCAAGCCGTAGCAGCACATCCACTAAATTCCCAACAGCCACTTATTTCAACGTCACCATCACCATCTGCACCACTCGCTGCCCCCTTCGTTGGTACTGTAGAAACTGGTAATTCGTCAACTCTTATTCAGATGTCTGAGAATTTAGAACAACCTTTCACTTCTTATCCACACTCACAAATTGATACTACTACTATCTCAATAACTTCCAATACACCTGAATATTTCAATTCAAATGAAACTAACACACACGTCGATGACGTTGAACAACGCGCACCTTCAAATCAAAACCTTCCATCAGCCATCGCTTCCACAAGTAGGTTATTGACAGCTTTAAATCCTAACGCCACAACAACCACATCAACTACCTACGACATCAGGTCATCATCAGACGATGCAAGATCAGACGTGGCTTCATGGGGCTCCGTAGCAGATTCAGAAGAAACAGCAACAACCATCTCTCAAATACCCTCTAATACGGGGAATGGGAATCCAAACACAAATCTAAATTTACATTCGACTTTCAGATTACAATCAAACAATAACAACAACAACAACAACAACAACAACAACAACAACAACAACAACAACAACAACAATAACAACAACAACAGTAACCACAACAATCACAACAACAACAATAATAATAATAATAATAACAATAATAATAACAATACAACGAATACATCTCACTTCGATATTGATGTTCTTTATCGTGAAGAAGATATTCTTTTGTCACTTCAATTGCTAGCTTATCTCTCCAAATATCCTCAATTACGTGCCACTTTTCATAATTCATATCCTCCTCATAATGTATTTTCGCTCGTGGAGAAATACACCCATCGTCTTCACCCTCAAGAAATTCAGTATTGGGCGGGCGTAATTATGCGTAATGCTTGCAGAAAAGATGAATCTCGTGGTGGAATTCGCCAGTGTGCTTACATGGCTTGCGGTAAATGGGAAAGTTATGCCAGAGAATTCGCTAAATGTCGAAGGTGCCGTAAAGCAAAATATTGTTCAAAAACATGTCAATCGAAAGCATGGAGTGAAGGTCATAGATGGTGGTGTATGGAAAGACATGGACACGGGGAATCCGATTCTAATAATCATCAAAACTCACAGTCAAACAATCAAACGGGGACGGCAACAACCACAGCAACACCACCCACGTCAGCCACTGTAATGACTGCTGGCCATCGGTCACGCAATGGCAATTACAGCCACATTACCGACAATCTTATCGCAAGGTCTACTGTTACCCACGAAAGTACGGAAATGCCATCCTCAGGAACTTCGTCCGATAATACTAATCATAATCGCAGATCCGGTTCTGGTTCCTCGCTTTTGGTTTCGTGATTATCATGATGAACCTGATGAACCTGAGCAAATAGAGCATTCATTTCTACTGTCTTTTACACGACTAGAATATGGATATATATATATATATATAAATTTCCCTTTTGTATGTTATACTAATATATTATTCACTTTGGTTTTCTTTTCTGGCCAGTTTGTCATTTCTCAAGAACTTGTGTCTATATAGTAGTATAATAGTAATAATAATAATAATAAGTTTATCATTAATTACTTTTGGGGGAAAAGAGCTGATATGACAATCATTATATACATACATACATACATACATACATATATAGGGTATACTTTCATTCTACACATTCATTCATTCAATCCTCTTCGCTCGTTGCATTTTAGGTTATTTATTACATCCTTGTACTTTCGGAGAGCCGTACATACGTTTATCGAAGAAGCTTGTATAAATCATCAATTCAATCCTCATCGCTTTTGCACAGTGAAAGCTACTTATATAAATTTGTGTATAGCTTTATTCTTAATACATATATTTGTACTATTTATTATGATGATATTTATTATTAATTGACAATATTTTTTACCCTATTCTCTCATAATCAATGATGATTAATCGATCGATTTCCTCGGAATCTATCATTTCCTTTGATGAAATAGATTGCCAATTCACGGAATTATTGCAGTCAAGATAATCCGTGGTGTGGATGGATAATCAAATGTTGGTTATCTTCAATATTGTCAACTTTGTATGCTGTTTACTTTCCTAAGATAAATATCTTGATTTATATCTTTTTACCTGATGACGTCAAAATCCAAATCCAGTATTTCATATCTTTATGCGAACAAAAACTATAAATATTGTCAAATAGATTTTCGACCAAGACATGCGGATTCAATTAAACTTAAAAGGAGAATAATATGTTTCTGAGAACCATCAATATCGTAAATATTGCCTAACTTGGTCAAAATCAATTCAGCCAGATTCGCTTGTCCAATCCCTCACACTTAAAACTCTCGCTTGGTCCAATTATCTGCGCATCTGCATTGCATTAAAATGTAAAATTAAATTGAAAGTACCAAAGACCGTGTTAAGGAGATAATCTAACTGTTGCGAGAGTTCTTGTTGGATTCAAACTGTTTTTTTTTTTTTAGGCTACGATACTTTCTAAGGTTCACAAAAAATATTGTTATTTTGATTTAATTCTCGCCAATCAAATTAATTCATTAAACAACGTAACTTGAATTAGTTAGTTTTCTAACCAATTGTTTTTCCTTATGCGATTTTCAGATTACAAAAGTATTTTCTCTTTACTCAACATATATACTATTCTTGAATCTAATTGTTGACTTAGATTTGCTGATTTGCCTAATCTAAATTTCTAAATCATTTTATGAAGTAAAAATATAACTAACGAAATAACATGCCTAATGCATTTGCAGTAGTCCAATAGTTAAGGGATCAGGCGCTTAGCTGCTCAAAAAAATGGTTTCACTTAGTTTTTAATAGTTAATGAAATGTATCAAAATGAATTTGTTTCAAGGTTATGAAATGCGGAGAGTTAACATTGGCAATAGTCATAAATAATTTTCGCTCGTGAGTGATAGAAGTTCCACTAAATGTCTTGATCAAATAAGGAAGTCGCGTTGACGCGATTTTTGGACCAATCATACCATGTTATTTATAAATGCTATTATTATCATTAGTTGAAGCTGTTACAAAAAATTATATTGTAAAAACACGAATGGATGTGGTGAAAAATAAAAGCATTCTAAAGATTAAAATAAATATTCTCTTTGTTATCTCAATAGCTTTGTAAAATTAAAAGACATTTGTATGGCAAAATATTTGGAGATTTTATTGTATAAATTTGAGAT
This sequence comes from Ambispora leptoticha, assembly GCA_910591765.1. Classification (NCBI taxonomy): domain Eukaryota; kingdom Fungi; phylum Glomeromycota; class Glomeromycetes; order Archaeosporales; family Ambisporaceae; genus Ambispora; species Ambispora leptoticha. Next base: position 13,388 of record CAJVPS010000057.1, on the reverse strand, counting down.
AACCATCTTATCTACATACATACATACATATATATATATATATATATATATGTATGTGTGTTTGGTTTAAAACTGATTTCTTTATTAAGGTGCTCCTTCATCACCTTTTAATACCATTCCGGGATCAATTTTGACTTTTCTCATAAATCCATCATACCAATCCTGAAATACTTTTAAAGGAATATAGGACTGATACATATTGATATTTTGACCGATAAGTTGCATGCCCATAGGAGGAGATGAGGTTGCAAATGAAGTGACATAATTATATAGATTTTTTAGTATATTAGCGGCCGCTTGGCCAATATTATCTGGAGTTAGCATTGAATCTGTCTTGACATGTGTCGGAAGATTAGCCATCTGCGATTCAACTAAAGCTATTGGTTCAATGGAAATGCCAAGTGTGGCTGTGACTTGAGGTGTGGTATCACTCATGTCATTCATATCCATTGAAGTATTCCCACCAGTTAAAAATTTTGGTGAATTTAAGTTTGTCGATGAAGACCCGCTACCTGGTATTATTGTTCCTCGAAGACGAAATATTGCGCTAGGTTTCTCATTAGAGAGCCTTATCAAAAAAAAAATTTTTTTTAAATATCAGGCGCATAATTTCTTCTAATAGATAATAACTCAGGGTTGATATGTAATCAACATACATTCCTAAAAGCTTCCAAGTACTTGCTCCGTCTGGGCCTGGCCATAAGAAATGTACTGTAGCAGCATAACCTGGCTCAAATGCGATAGTCCCAAGCAGAAACACGACTATATGATTAATTGTTGCTGCATCCGTTAATTCAAACACAAACTTATTGACCTCAACTTGTTGAAGATTGGTTTGGATCTTTAGAAAAATAATAATAATAACAATATAAATAAGATGTTGATGAAGCAAAGAAATTCGTCCTCTATTAATTAAAAAAAAATCTCCAATTTTTAGCTGACTTTTACAACAGAGTACCTCAAAAACGCTACAAATTCTCTTCCAAAATGTGGCCAAACAAAAATTGATACATTCCATAATGGTCTCTCATTTTTAGCGTAAACCTAAATACTCACCAGTCTTCCTGCGATAATACAACCAAACATTTCGGTGAATTTTTGATTTCTCCGAAAAAGAATGACCTAGAATCGTTCTATTTACCTACATGTTTGATTAAAAATTATGATGATGTCATTTAAAAAATAAATTGCTTGATCGGAATTGAAATATTAAAACCGGCACTTTGCTGCTGTGAATGACATTTGGAAATAATTGTCGCTCTTTTTTTTCTTTAGCACGAAAAGTAATGGGCGAATCTTTAGCAGTAGAACAAATTGGAACTTTGAAAGCGGCATATGATAAAAGGAAACTACGACGAAAACCACCGCCTGAAGGCAAAGAATGTTAGCAGTTTGTACTTTTAATAATAAATCAAGGTTGGGATAACGAACGAATTTAACTTACCAGCTCCTCTTATATAGACACTTTTAAACACAATGATCTTTTTAATACAAAGATTTCTCTAATGTAAATTTACATTTTGATATATGTGCTGAGATTGCTTTATTCTTTCAAAAATTTATTGATTTTTATCTTTTAAGCCAATACGATATCACTAATTTGAAAGTTGATGCTATTGGTAAGTAACATTAAATTTTTGAATGTCAACATCGAATTCTATTAATAAATATTCTTGAATTCTATTAATAAAATAATTGGATTGTAATTTTAGTAAATGCGGCAAATGAATCACTCCTAGGAGGTGGTGGCGGTAAATATAAATCACCTTTTCTTCACATGCTTAGGTTTTCCTATTAATGTTTGAGCTTATGCAAATCTTTCGATGCTTTTTGATAGTTGACGGTGCTATTCACAGGTTAATCGACTTTTTTATTGTTTAATTTAATCTTTTTCATAGCCGAAACCAACTGATTCTTTATTTATTTTATTAGAGCAGCTGGGCCTGGTTTGAGACGTGAATGTTTGACGCTTGGTGGCTGTGATACTGGTGTAAGTTCCTTTTTCCGTGTATTCGAATGATCTTTATGAAAAATTTTGACTTTATTATATGTGCTTTGCTTGATAGGATGCTAAGATCACTAAAGGTATATAATTCTCTATTTTTATTTTACCTATGTATAAACTATCGTGTATTAATTCGAAATATTTTTTTTAGGTTATGATTTGCCGTGTAAACGTAAGTTCTACACAAGTGCTAGGATCAATACTTTATTGTGTTCTCTTGTATTGTCTCTAATAGAAGAAACTTTGAATTTTTAGACGTGATACATACGGTAGGCCCTATTGGAGAGGACCCGAAAGCTCTTCGTCGTTGTTATCAAAGATGTATGGAAATCTTTCATGAATATAAGCTCAGGACTATTGTAAGTTTGAATTTATAATGTCTAGCATTTATTTGAAATGAATGAAAAATCAATCAATTAATGTATTTTTTTTTGATTTCAGGCTTTTTCAAATATAAGCACAGGTTGGTGCTTATATGCGCATCTATAATCAAATGCACATCTTCTCAATGATTTCTATTATATATAAAGGAATTTATGGTTATCCAAGGGGTTCAGCAGGCAGAGTGGCGCTAGACACTATCAGACGTTGGCTCGAAAACCAAGAAAGTCTCGAGAATGTAAGATAATTTTTAGTATTTTCATTTGTTTTGATATTTCCTTTTTTTTTCTCAACGTCATTTCGCATATAATTTATAACCAAAATGTTAGATTGATCGAATTATCTTCTGTGTATTTGAAAATGAAAATAAATTTGTTTACGAGGAATTATTGCCGCACTTTTTCCCGCCTCCTGATCAAACTCCGGAAGAAATCGAAGAGGCAAAAACCGAAGAAAAGGCAAAAGCCGAAAGAGAAAAGGTAAAAGCTGAAGAAGAAAAGGCAAAGGCTGAAAAAGAAAAGACAAGAGCCGAAGAAGAAAGAGCAAAAGCTAAACAAGAAAAGGAAAAAAGTCAAAACGATGATGAGAAAGTTGACACGACGGAAAATATAGATACTAAAGAAAAAGTCGAGAATGAAAGTATGGAAATTAAAGATGAAGAAGAAAAGAAAGTAAATATGGAAACCAAAGAAAATGATAAAGAAGGGGAGAAACCAAGTACGGAAATTAACGAAAACGATGAGAAGAAACCTAGTACGGAAATTAACGAAAACGATAAAAAGGAGGAGAAGCATAATGCAGAAATTAATGAAAACGACAATGTGGAGGATATGGAAATTATAGAGAAGCAAAGTACGGAAAGCGATATTAAAGATGAAGTGAAAGAAGGTGCGAAAACTAATGAAACAGTTGAAGGTGAAGTGAGGGAAACTAAAGAAAAAGATCCTAAAGATCAAGAGAAGGAAGGTGCGAACATTAATGAAAAAAAAGAAGGTGCGGAGATTAAAGAAAAGGCTCTTGAAGATGAAGAGAAAGAAGAGACGGAAAATATTGAAAATTCCAAGATAGAAAATCAAGATACAACAATGGGTGTTGGCACTAAAGAAACCGAAGCGAGTCCAGATGACATGGACATCGATCAACCAGATGAAACGAAGCTTTGATAAGCGTCCGAATCAAAGGTTTGAAGATGATAATCTTGTGCTAAAACAACTCCAAAGTAATATATTTTGCAAAATAAATTGAAGAATATGAATAAAAGCTCAATTTCATTTTCATAGCAAAATTTGTATTATGTAACAGCGTCTAAATGATAATTTCAAAGAAAATATTGGATTTTATAACTAGTTTGTATTTTTCGACTTACTATAGAGATTAAATAAGTTATTTAGATAATTAATAAATAATTGTTATATTTTAAGTATAATATTTTCAATTTGATAATTTAGTTTTAAATTAGCAATTCAAGTTTAGTAAAAATAAAAAATATTATTAATAAAATTTTAATAGAGAAATTTTTTAATTTATTAATAGAAATAGTAATAATACGTTATACATGTAAAATCAAAAATTGAATTTATAGCAAATTAAAATTTTTTATATTAAAATTTATTAATTTAATTGATTTTAATGTAAAGAAATTACTAAATAAAATAGAAATGATAAAACTGAACTTGAATTATCAATCTAATTAAGCTAAAATATTTGTAAATATAGAATGATTAAAGTAATATAATTATAAGAAATAATTTATTTTTAATAATATTATAAAAATAAAAATTTTTATTTTAATAAACAGATTTTTAATTTTTATTATACTAGATAATATTTAATTAAATAGGTAATTTATTATAAAAAGTAAATTAGAAAATAAAATTTATTAAAGAAAATATAATTAAATCTTTTTATAATTATTATACTTAAAATAATAAAATTAAATAATTATAAAAAATATAATTATCAAGAGATTTTTTAATTATAATTAATAATTGAAAAAATTAAAAGGAATAATTATAAAAAATATAACTATAAAAAATATAACATAATTATAAAGAAATTTAATTATATTTTATTTTTATATAAAAAATAAAAAACTAATAAATTTAATTAATTTATTTAAAAATAAAAATATAAAATACTTTATATTTTAATAAAAAACTTAGAAAAAATTCTGATTTTAATTAAATTTAAATTAGATTTTTAAGCTTAAAAAATTATAATAAAAAATTTTTAAAAAATTATAATATAAAATTAAAATAAATTTATTATATTTATTAAATTTTTTAATTTTATAAATTTGATAATATTAATTTCTTAAAATAATTAACTAAAAATAAAATATCTTTTTTTAAAGTTATTAATTAATTTTATTTTAAAATTAAATATCTTGTTATTTATTAAATAAAATTTAATAAAAATAAATTTAGTAATTTATTATATCTTAAAAAATATATAATTAAATATTTATTTTAATAATATTTTTATTTTTATTTATAATTAAATATTATTAAAAATTAATATTAATATTAATATTAATATTAATTAGAAATTTTAAGAAATAAAATTATTATTAATATAATATTAATATATTATATTATTTAAATTTATTCTTATATTTTTTAAAATTCAAAATTTTTTTTTCTTTATAAAATATAAATATTATTTTAATATTATTTATTAATAATATTTTATAATACTAATAAAAAAAATTAAGAAATATTAAATTAATAAAATATAATATAATAATAATTAATTTTATTAATAAATATTTTTTATTTTTAATTCAAAATAAAATTAAAGTTTTTATTTTAATATATTTTTTTCAGTAAAAATATTTAATTATATATAAATTAATTTTAAAATTTTCATTTAGAAAATTCTAATTTATAATGAACTAAAAACAAAAATATTTATTAATAAAATTAAAAATTTAATAATAAATAAACTTCTATTATATTATTTTTAATTATTATTATATAAAATACAAATTTTTCTTAATACTAAAAATAAAGATAATATATAATTAAATTTTTATATTTATTATATTTATTATTATTTATAGTAATATTTTATTATTATAATTATCTAATTTAAGTTTTATATAACTAAAATATTTTTTAATTATATTTTTTTAAAGAGTAATAATTATAAAAAGTTCTTATTATTTTTTTTTTGAGAGTTATTTACAAAATAATATTTCTTTATTTTAATACTTTATGTATAATCAAAGTAATTTCTTTAAATATTGAATTTTAAATTAAATTTAAATATTTATAATTATTAATTTTATTCTGTTTAAATTATTTTATTTTATATAAAATAGAAAATAAAATTAAAAACTTTAATATAAAGAGAAAATTCAATAATTTCTATTATGTTTCTTTAATTATTAATCTATATATATTATTTGTTTTTAATAATTCTTATATAATAAATTCAAGATTGATCCCTGAACCAGTCCAAATATGTTATCCAAATATTTATATTAATAAATCTTTGTCCAAACTATTCAAAATTATTCAAGAACCAATCCTGAATAAATTTGTTTCATGACTAATTCAATTTTTAGTCAAAAAATTATTATAATAATTTCTTTATTATCTTGTTCTTAAGTATCTGAAATTTATAATAATACATTATTATAATTGGATTATAATGTTCTGATTATCATCAAGTGAAAACAATAGCAATAACTTTTGTACTCATCATCTGAGTTGATGATCAATTATTTTAAATGAAATTTGCAATTGATTTCATCATTCTTTGTAATGTGGACTTCATTAAGAATTCAAAGATTATCCTTATTGACGAGGAAGAATCTCAATGTTGGATTTTTTATTGGAAATTCGAATCAAGAACCATTGAAATTTCTGCGGCGACGACTTACATTAAAAAAGTATTGATTAAATCAACCAATCATAATTTGCGTTACATACATGTTTCAACAATAAATTTTGTATCGAACTTGATTTAACATCGATATTTTAAAGCTACTCCAATATGGACTCACCTGTGTCTGTCGAACGACTCACCACCCAAGTCGATGGCAATACTCAAGGAAATAAGTCAGAAAAAAACAAGAAATCAAAAGCTTCAAAAGAAGTCAGTGAGAACTCATACCCTTTAGAGGTAAAATCTTATATTTTATTATTGATTTTCTATAAATTCAGATTTTATTCAAGAGATTTTTATGCCCTTAGTTAAATCCCCCACCAGAATATATTTCATATCGTATCAAATTATTTGAGAAGTGGAAGGCTGAGTATGATGAAGAGATAAAAAGTAAGAAGAGTTTTATTATACAAGAATTCAGCCCGTAGAATTAGCTAAAAATGCCGTTTTTTGTCAATAGATAAACCACGTGTGCCTATCACTGTTACTTTGCCCGATGGCCAAACTAAATCAGCCGTTGCTTGGGAATCTACTCCTTTAGACATTGCAAAAGAGATTTCAAAATCTCTTGCTGATCGCATTGTTATAGCTAAGGTATTATTTGTATGCATGTGCATCCGTGTATACTTCAGATACAAATATTAATATTCGAAGTTGTGATTCAGGTCAATGGAACTTTATGGGATCTTGGTAGACCTTTCGAAGAAGATTGTAAACTTGAACTATTAGATTTTGATAATGATGAAGGTTCAGATTTGACTTTGAATTGAATCGGATAAATAATCTTGTATCTTTTTCTATTGATTTTTTCTAATTTTTAATTTCTTTTCAAAAAATAAAAGGCAAAAAGGTATTTTGGCATTCTAGTGCGCATGTTCTTGGTGAGGCTTGTGAACGTCATTATGGCGGTCATCTTTGTATTGGACCACCATTAGATGATGGAGGCTTTTACTATGAAATGGGAATTAAGGAGCGGTATGTTATTATTTCATTATAGTAACTTTTTTTATATAAACAATAACATGTGACACCATATATTAAGTGTTGTGAATCAGGCTGATTATCCTGCACTCGAAACAATTGCAAAAAGTGCGATAAAAGAGAAACAACCGTTTGAAAGATTATCAATCTCCAAAGAAAATTTATTAGAAATGTTCAAGGTATTTTCAAACTACATTTTTTCCGGGGAAATTATATAATATTCTTACTCTTAAACAATTATACTAGTATAACCCATATAAAGTTCATATAATAAAAGATAAAATACCGGATGGCACATCCACCACTGTTTATCGTTGTGGTCCCTTAATTGATCTCTGTTTGGGACCTCATGTACCGCACACCGGTAGAATTAAAGCGTTTACGGTCACAAAGGTATATTGTGATTTTTCATTAATTATTATATAATCAATTCTAATTTAAATATTAATATTTTATAATCTTAATTTATGTAGAATTCGGCATCTTATTTCCTCGGTGACGCGAAGAATGATTCTTTACAACGTATTTATGGAATTTCATTCCCGGATTCTAAACGAATGACCGAATATAAAAAGTTTATCGAAGACGCAGCAAAACGTGACCATAGAAAAATCGGACAGGTATTATTACAATATTTTCTAACAAAACAAAGAGATATTCTTTGAACCTTTTATTGAAATTAAAGTATGATTTATATATTAGGAACAAGATTTATTTTTCTTCAATCCTGAATATAGTCCGGGAAGTTGCTTTTTCCTTCCTAATGGTACTCGAATTTATAACACCCTGCTTGACTTCATTAAAGTATGTTTCTGTTCTATCACGTGGCTTTCTTTCTTTTCTATTTACATTCAGTTATCTATATTCTTAGGAAGAATACCGAAAACGTGGCTTTACAGAAGTAATCTCTCCAAATATATATAATACTAAGTTATGGGAAGAATCAGGTCACTGGCAAAATTACTCGGTTTGTAACAATACTTTTAGTGGAATAACTTATTATTTGAATTATCTAATAATTATCTATTCTATAGGAAAATATGTTTTCTTTTGAAGTGGAAAAAGAGAAATTTGCATTGAAACCTATGAATTGCCCCGGTCACTGTCTGATGTTTAAACATCGAGAGCGCTCTTATCGTGAACTGCCAATGCGTCTAGCAGATTTCGGCGTGTTACATCGTAATGAATTGAGTGGAGCTCTAACAGGTTTGACTCGTGTCAGGCGTTTTCAACAGGACGACGCACATATATTTTGTCGACCAGATCAAGTAAGAATTTTTTGTTTTTTTTATTATTATAGACGATTCTATTGCATAATTATAATAGTGAATTATTTTGAACAGGTTCAAGAAGAAATTGCTGCTTCACTCGACTTCCTTAAACATGTATATGGAATATTTGGCTTCACTTTTCAATTGAAACTATCCACTCGTCCCGACAAATATTTGGGTACTATTGAAGTTTGGGATCAGGCAGAAAAGGTTCTTTATTTTTCACTTTTAATTTCATGCAAATATATACAATTCCTCCATTATTTTTAAATAAAATTATCTTCTATTTATAGAGATTAGAAGAAGCTCTTAAAGAGTTCGGTTCACCATGGGAATTTAATCCTGGTGATGGCGCATTCTATGGTCCCAAGGTAAATTAATTAGTCTAATAGTTTAGGTGTTTATTTTTTTGTTCTAAAATTAGGTTTACATATTAAATAAATTAATATTGCTTAGATTGATATCACAATATCAGATGCGCTCAGAAGAAAGCACCAATGTGCTACACTTCAACTAGATTTTCAACTACCGGAACGATTTAAACTTGAATATCACTCCAGCACACTTGATGATGCCCAGAGTGCTTATGTTCGCCCTGTTATGATTCATCGTGCTATTTTGGGTTCTGTTGAACGAATGATTGCTATTTTGACAGAAAATTTTGGTGGAAAATGGTAAATGTAATATATTGAATCCATGTAAAACCTTCGCACTAACATACATAATCATCAATCGTAGGCCATTTTGGTTATCACCGCGTCAGATTATTGTTATTCCTGTTGCCAATACCTTCGGCAACTATGTGAAAAAAGTGACTGATGCATGCTTTGAGGCAGGCTTTTACGTCGATGCAGACTTAGGAGAAAATACTCTTAATAAAAAAGTCCGTAATGCTGAAATTGCTCAATATAATTTTATTTTCAGTAAGTATGAGATTTTTTAATTTAGTTTAAAAGCCAATTTCACGATAGAGTTTCAAAATGATTTTCTCTTCATTATGAATAGTTGTGGGTGCAGAAGAGGAGAACACGAATTCTGTAAATATTCGAAATCGCGATGAAAGTGTCAAAGGTAAAACTCAAACTATTCCATTAGAGGAAGCTATCGCCAAATTGACTGCATTAAAGAAAGAAAGGCGGTTAGAAAACAAGATTTAATGATAATTTATTTATCTAATAAAAACATCTAGTCTGTCAATTAATCTATGACTAGTTTAAATTTAAATGTGCGCATTATCGTTTGTGTTGCAAGAATGGCCATGTTAAACTCCCTTATTCAACTTTGTTTATTTTGTTGGCACTCTAAATTATTAAATTAATATATATGTTTGTGAACGTGGGAAAAATTGCTTTATGAATCTTCTAGAATTGGTTTTCTCTTGTTAAGGTTACGTGCTTTGTGTCTCTTTTTCTTTAATTGGCTTGAAGCGTTGATTTAAGAGATCGAAATATCAGCACAATCAATAATCGTTCCACCAGATAGTTTAGTACCCACCCATCTGAATCGCAACGTACAATGCTCGCATGTAACGTCACTTGGTAATTGAACTTTAATTTCAAAATCGCCACTTTTATCGGGGAAAATTTACATGTTTCTTTTTGACGCGAAAGGGTGTGGTAGAAAAGAGTCTGGAAGTAGCACAAGAAGATGAAGATTTAAAGGCAAGTTGAGTTGAATTTAGTTAAAGAATATTACAAATTGTTTGTGAGTAAAGGAGATAGAGGATAGACCCTGCACATGCCCGTGCCTAACGAAAATTTATGGCATAGGCACAGGCACGGGCATAGAACCTTGTGCCTGGTCTAAAAAATGACAGGCACTTTTTTTAGGCACCGGCACTAGTGTCTGGAGTGGTGCCCGCACAAAAAAACATAAATTTATCGAATAACACGCATGACTATCAATGCAAATTTTTTTGGTAACATATTGTTCTTTGTTACTGTATTTTTTAACGTCCGTCAAAGAATATTAATTTTATTTATTAACTTTATATTTTTATTAAACTAATTCTAATATTATATTTCTTTATTTATAACAAAATTCTCTTTCACTTTTCTCATCATAATTTTACTTTTTATCATAATATTCAAATTAATAAATCATTTTTGTTTTGATTTATTAGTTGATACTCATAGATATACTTAAGAATACTTGTTAAAATTCATAAATGATATAATACTAAAGCTAAAATATTAATTAATTATTACTGAATTTTTGATATTTTAATATTTTTAATAAGTTTTTAGATATATTTTCTATATATTAATATATTTTTTTTATTATATTATATTTTTTTAATAATATATTAATGTAATAATTTTGATTAGATTATTTTTCTTTTAGTTTAGATCTTCATTTTGCACTATCTGTATAATAAATTAGCTTTGTATTACTTTTTCTTGAAGATCAATTTCATTCTGAATATACAGATGATTATTATACATTTAATATTGTTATCATTTTAAGTTTATATGTATATAAATATTTTAAAATGATAAGAGTGATTGTGTTCATGATAATTATTTATTTTTATATTTTTATAAGATTATATAATTAATTATCTTCTTAATAAGATAATATATACAAGATTTACTTCTGATAAAATATGATTATCTTTTCAATAAGATAATTTATACATGTTTTACTTTTAATAAAATTGCTTTTTTAATAGAGCTAAAAGAAAATAAGATAAGATATATAATAAAATATATATATTTATTAAAGAAAAGTACTAATTAACTACTCTTAACTCAGAGCTAATTCATTTTATCATCAAACTGATAAGTATTATTATTTATCTCTCTATATTTATTTTATCTATATTATTATTATTATCATATCATTGAATTATGAGAGTAATTATTATTTGACTATTTGAAATATATCTATAAAGCTTTCCTTTCTCAAAATTTAAAATTCAAAAGTCAAATAGTGCAAAGAATAACTGTAATAGAATATTATTATTTTTCTTATTATTTTTATTTCTATTGATTATTATTATTTATTAATGCTAATAATATTCTAATTATATTTGTATATAACTTTATTAATGATTTTATTACTTTTTTTACTTATTTCTTGAATAAAAAATAAGTTTTTATTTCTTTTATTATATTCTTAGTTATCTAACTATTAATTAATAGGTTGGATGACTTTGTAATCTAAATATTAATTGATTTTAATACTTTCTGAAGTTAAACTATAGTTATTAGAGCTGAAACTATATATTTTATAAAGTAATATCAGGCTTTTCAAATATTGCAGAAAATAAGAAAAAAACTTTCTTTTCTTCAATTTAATATATTTTCAAGAGGATATAGAAAGATACAATTTCTTATTTACATTTTAATAGTATCCAAGATAAGTGATAAAGTAAGAAATTTTAAATTAATTTATAATAAATAAGTAATTTCTTCTTTATCTTCTTCATTATTGATGAAATATAATTTATAATTTCTATAATTCATTCTTTTTTTATTTTTATATCAATAATAATGATAATTTTGTAAATTATATTAGTGATCTTGATATTGTTATTCTAACTAATTCTCAATTAGAATAATTTTCTTAACTTCTAGATATTAATAATATTAATGATTAGTATGAGAAGAGTTATTTTAATATTTAGAGTTACAAATATATAATACTTTAAAGAGTTAATCATGAGTGATATATTTTGGATAATAGTTTTTAAAGTAATAATATTCTTCTATTGACAAGATAATAAGACTTTGAGCAGATATATTAGTTATTTAATTTATTATAAAATTAACAGAGTTTTGTTTTTATTTAATTAATTCTTTATGTTAGTAAAAGTCATGACTTATTAGTATTAAAGTCTGATTTATCAGAACTAGAAGTATTTAATTTTTTATGATAATTCTAGATTCTAATCTATTATTCTTAAGATATAATTTTAAATAATTATCATTATAAGAGTTTTTAAGAATTTTGCCATTTAATATTCTTAATTTATAGATATTTTTATCAAAAACTTGATGAATATAATATGATCCTTTCTATTTTTGAGCAAATTTTTCATAAGACTAATATTAGATTTTTATCTTTTTCATTAAGACTTTATCTTTGATAAAGAAAAATTAGTAATTTTTATCTTATTAATAAGTTTTTTTTATTTTTGTTGAGATTTTTATATATTCTATTAAGCAATAGATCTGTCTAACTCCAATTTATCTATAATAATACAAGCTCTTTTAATCAACTTATTTGAAGTAATATCTTCTTTATTATTAATTGATATTAATTTAAGATCTAATAGCATGATAGCTTATTTATTATAAGTAAGATAGAAAGATATGAATTTTGTTAAACTTTATCTCATTATTCTGTAAGTGAAAAATATTGAAGATACATATATATCCTATTCTTTTTTATATAGTTGAACTAATTTTCTAATAGTATTACATAATATTTTATTTAATCTTTCTATAAGTCTATTAGTTTAAGAATGATATGATATTGATAAATAGTATTTAATCTTATATTTTTCAAATAATTCTTTTATCAACTTATTAGCAAATATTATTTCTCTATCTAATATTATTTCTTTTAAAAAATCATGTCTATAGAAAATATCTTTATATAGAAATAATACTATTACTTCTGCTAAACTATTTAAGATTAGTCTTACTTTTATCTATTTAATATAATAGTTTATAGCTACTATTATATATTTATAATTATTTTTTATTGATATGAATAGTTCAATTAGATCTATTCCTATCTTTTCAAAAAATTCTTTACTTTCTATAAAATATAGTATATTATTTCTTCTGATTTTTTCTTTATATTGATATATATTACATATTTTTATATAATTTTTAATATTAAAAATTTAA
>CAJVPS010000056.1:0-42914 GCA_910591765.1 Ambispora leptoticha | reverse complement strand
TAATAATAAAATAACATTTTGTAAACTTACCTTTACTTGTTAATTATTATTTCCTTTGATTAATATAGTGGAGGAACTTCATTCTAAATAAGCCATACTTTGATTTTGATTGTGCTGACGGAAACTAAGTTCAGCTTTATACACAGTGAAGAGTGTATTTGAACACTTGGTTATTATTGCACAGGCTAAAGAAATAAGTACTGTTGATTAACGCTTACCTAGGTTATTTGTGTACTAGTCACCGCAGGAGACCTTAGAACAATGAAGAAATCTTTTATTCATAAATTATTCAGTCTAATCATAATTTTAGAGTGAAAGCCATTCTTTTCCATAAAGCGTAGTAACACACTACATACAGCATATTTAAATAGAAATTAGCACAAATGTTTATTCGCTTCATACTACATGTACATGTACATGTAGTATCATTTTAGCATATCGCATTTTATAAAATGAACTCAAAGAAGGAATCGAATATCCATAATTGTAGTAAATGTGACTTTTGTCATTACGGTGAATACTGCGACGAGCGTTTAATTCACAATACCTTATGCTTGTTACTATTGTCAAGAAAATGAGTACTGTTTAAATATCACATACGAATTTATAACGATGAATTTTCTAGTGGAGTTAAAGAGATTGATGATTTAATAAAGAATGCAACAAACTTAATCTCAGACTTAGATTATTCGAATGGATTCTTTTTGAAAGATTTACCAACATTGAATATCTTGCAGAAGGAGGTCCTAGGAGAATTTATAAGGCTAATTTGTTATTGATTCAGTGGAACCATAAAAAAATAATTTTAAACGAAGAGGTGAGCTTGGAAGTTGTGTTGAAATCATTACACAATTCAAAGAAAATTACTCCGGAATTTATAATCGAGGTAATCTGGTGGAATCAAATAGAATACTATGGAATAACTAAAATTTCATTTACAAATGAATAAATACTCAATAGTGATGGATTATGCAGAAGGTGGTAATCTCCGAAAATATATTAATTCCAACCACGAAAAATTGACTTGGGATCATATGTTAGATTATTTATCGAGCATTATCGATTAGTTAGCACGAATTCATAAAGAAAAGTTTGTACATCGCGATTTTCATCCTGGAAATATATTGATGTCGATGAACATTCCTCAAATGGACTTCCCATTACAACAGATATAGGAAATCTAAGCAAGAAATTTGTGATGCCCTTATATGAGTCCAGGAATACTAAATGGAAAGCCTTACACAACTGCTGCAGATGTTTATAGCTTTGGAATGGTAATGTACGAAATTGTAACTCGTGAACGACCATTTGGTGATATACAGTATATCTTATAATAGACATTTATAAAATAATATTCCCGGATGGTGCAAATATATATATTATTGAAAAATGTTGGGTTCCTATTCCAGAAAACAGACCAATTGCTAAGGAACTTTTCGACTTTATTTACTCTATCTGCTTTGATAATGAAGCTTATTGGAAACTGAATACTTTGCATTTTCGGTTCCGTAATTCTTTAGAATTATAGCGTGTATTACATTAGAGAGACAGAAATTAAAAGATCTTGACGAGACGATAAAATCACAAAAAAGGTATTCCTACAAATATAAACAAAAACCAACAAATCCACTCAAAAGCAATTTACAC
Source organism: Ambispora leptoticha (assembly GCA_910591765.1). NCBI lineage: Eukaryota > Fungi > Glomeromycota > Glomeromycetes > Archaeosporales > Ambisporaceae > Ambispora > Ambispora leptoticha. Next base: position 41,267 of record CAJVPS010000056.1, on the reverse strand, counting down.
CAGTCGAATCTTTATTTCAAACTTCATTTTAATCCCAACAGATACAGGTAAGCACATTTATTTATATTCAATCAAAATGATATTTCAGATTGATATAAATATATCAGTGTTAATTTGTATATTCCAAATGAAGGTAAAATCACTACATATATTTTCTTAACTCAAGAATATGGGACTACTGAATATGATATAGATACCAATGCCCGTTCCAAATTTCAAAATGAAGCTAAATTTAATGATTATTAATTGACTGATTCTCATTTTCGTTTATGTTCTTACATGTATATTTTTAAAAACTATATTTCAAGATCATAAAACGAATAATAAACGTCCTATTGAAAACATGTCAGAAAATGGGGAAAGAATTAACTTTCATAATACATGTAGCAATACATTTATTTATCTGGCATACCTACAACACCACCATTAATTTTTAATTTGAGCTTCATACATCAATTTCGATATATTTTTGATATTATCATTACATAAATCCATAATGTGTGCGATAATGCCATGTATGTTGATACATGTATGCGATACATAAAAACAATTCCAACATAATAAAAACATTTTCATTCTCTTTATTCATGTATATGCCAATGACTAATTGAAAAAAATAATCGCGTTATATCATTTCTTAAATTCTAAGAATATCAATTTGTTCTGTGGTTTGCGGTGTTTCGTTAATTTGTTCAATGAAATCTATAAACCCATAAAGATTTAATTGATTTAAAATAAATCTATTACAAAAAATAGAGATTTGTGCATAACGATAAGTTTACACGCATTTCATGGAGATAACTCTAAATGGAATGAAATCTGTCATTTTCTTGTTTCCAGTACAGAGTTCACCCTTCGATTGGATATACTCGCCAAAAAAAGGATATATGAAACTCTAGATACAGTGACTCATGGGTAAATGGAACACGGAAAGTTTTACGAAAAAAGCTCTAGTGTCTCTAACATCGATTAAATGTACCTAGGTTCCTATACTCACTCATTTTAAAGCTAATAACCTAGAGAATGACTAAAAGAGGCCTAAAAAGTACATTAATATTACCATTCTAAAGATCTATATGAATATTTTTAATTAGTGAAATTTTAACTCCAAATAGTTTTTGTTATCAGGGAGGAATGAAGCGGATTGACCTAATAAAAAAATGTGCTCCCTAATAAGAACTATCTAAATACCAATTTTCAGTTAAATTGGTACCAAATTCATTTAGTTATTAGATCCAGAACTACCAAAATAAAGAGATAGTTAAATTGTTTTTACTAGCATTGATCTGGTACTTCGGAATCTAATAGCTAAATGAATTTGGTACCAATTTAACTAAAAATCAGTATGTAGATAGTTCTAATTAGGCAGCACATTTTTTATTAGGTCAATCTGCTTCATTTCTTCCTGATAACAATAACTATTTGTAGTTAAAATTTTACTAATTAAAAATATTCATATAGATCTTTAGAATGGCAATATTAATATACTTTTTAGGTCTCTTTTAGTCATTCTCTAGGTTATTAGCTTTAAAATGAGTATAGGAACCTAGATATATTTAATTGATATTAGAGATGCTAGCACTTTTTTTCTTAAAATTTTCATGTTCCATTTACACTATATATAATCAAGATATATATGGAATAAATTAATAGAACGGAATATAGATTCATAAGTAAAATTTGTATTTTGGCTAAATAAAAATTCTTATTAAAGAAGCTTTAATTCACAAGATGAATTTCAAGTTAAAATATATTCAGATAATTACTAACGAAAAATAAATAATCTGAAACTTTAGCTAATAATTAATTCTTTTCATAAGTAAATTTGATAAAATTAAGAATGAAAAAATATTAATGCTTTTATAAAAGCTTAACATAATAAAAATATTTAATTTTTCTTTGAATTTAAACTTTATTTATAAAAATTATAGAATAATATTAACTTTATATAGTGACACTCAAAAGTATTGCATCATCTAGATGATAAATTTCATAATTTAATAATATCTTATATATAATATCAATCAATATATAAATAGACTTATTTTAATATTTATATATAAATAAAATATTAAATCATATTTATTTTTCATATCATATATTTAAAAAAAATAAAATATATTTTATATTAAATTAAGTAATTTATTTTTTTTAATTATTTTGATAAAAAAATAAAAATCAAATTACTTAATAAATTAAATAAATTTATAAAAATTTAATCTTTAATTTTAATTATTATCTAGTATAATCATTTTTTATATTAATTATATCTTGAATATGTATTTTCATACTTTCAATTAGCTTTATTAAAAATACATTATCAATTTTAATTCAAATTTTTTGTATCATATTTTAGAATTAATCTTGAATATAAATACTAATTGATAATATTAATCTATCTTATTTCAGAAATGCTTAATTAAATTAAAATTAGATGATTATACAGATCAATTAAGCAAATTAAATAACATTATTATTAAATTATTCATATATAAATTTTATTATATATTTCAGATTATTATCTTATTAAAAGATAATAATATTATTTTCATTAATTTTATATTACTGAATTATTTCTAAAAGATTATTATTTAAGATTTTGTAATATAAATTCTTATTTATATAATTATAAATGTATAAAATATTACTAATATCATAAAATTCAAAGCAATTTTAAACTATTATAGTTTTATTTTCAAATTTTACTATAAATTTTATGTAATACTCTTTTAAAGATTTATTATCATATTTTCAGTAATATTCATATCTATTTGAATTAAAAATCATAAATTTTGATTCATTTAACCAGATGATTTTACTCCAATTATTATAATCTAATAATGAGTTTTTTTGCAAAATTTAAATGTTGAATTTGATGTGTTTTTTTGAGATATGGTTTTTTTTTTTTACTTAATTCATGAAGAAAGATCATTATAATGTAAAGTTTTCTTTATTATGCTTGTGCTGACATCAATTTATCATCAGTTTTTAATTTTTTTTGGATAAATGTTGCATTAGAAAAACTACTATTCAAAATTAGATGTATAATATTTCATTCATCACATTCAGTAAAAATTCTAGGATGATCTGGTTTTGGTAAATCTTTAAAGATATTATAAGTATCTTTTTTTTTGCTTTATTCTTATAATGCAGAATTAGGAAATATTTTCACAATTTACAATATAATGGGAAGAATATCCTTTTTTAAGAAAAGTATAAATTTGGAATCTTTTTTTGTTGGGAATATGTGCCATAATGATAATAATTTTAATTATATGAGTGAATTCATAAGTGTATTTTATTTATAGAAGATGTGTTTTGTTTTGTTGCATGTTTTTTATCCATTTATATATTTATTTTGAGGGGGAAACAATCAAAAGAAATGCATCATCAGTTTGGCGTAATAAAGTTCAAGTTAAGCAAAGTGGTGTTACATTTATTCTTTAAATTGCATGTATTATTTATTTATGCTTTTAAATACTAAATGGGCTAAATTTCATTTACGCGTCTTTATTGCTAAAATCATTTTTTCGTCCTAGTGATGCATTACTTTTGAGCGCCACTATATCAAAATAATTTTATTTGAACAAAATCTTTCAATAACATATTGGAACTATCAATGAAATAGCCTTGGCATGCAAATATTCATGAGCAAATTTTAAAAATCTAAGTGTGGAAACAGCTTTGCTCAATATAATCTTGTTTGTGATCAAATAGTATTATGTTACCAGATAAAAAAGGAAGCCAGAAAAGCTTGCAAATTAACAGACCGATTCTGTTTTGAACATGTGCAGTGACTCACATTTGAAATCGTTCACAGAAAAAAAAAAGGACGAGATTCAAATATCTCACCATTGAAGAATTATCCACGGTCAGGAAAAATTAAATTGCATCCATTAAAATGCCAAGTATCATTCGCGATAGTTTTTATAATTCGATGAGATCAAAAAAAGAATAAAAATTTTTTTTACTGTTGAAAGCAACATGGCGAACCTTTAAAAGTCCGACACATTACACTAACAATGAAATTTGATGGTGGTTCAATTATGAAGTTGCATGCATGGATGCTGATGGAGTTTGCGAATTAAGATAATGACTCAAAACATCTTTCCGGAAAAACAAAAGATTGGTTTCGCGAAATGAGCTCGCAGTTCTTGATTGGCCATCCCAGTCTCCGGACTTGAATCCTAGTGAAAATTTATGGAATCAAGTCAATATAATCTTGCAAAAACTTCCTGGCTCACTTTCTATGAGAAAAGCAACAAATTGCTTGGAATAGTGTTGACATTGATTTTGCGAAAGGTCAATTGAATAAATGCAGTGATACAAACCAAGGAAAAAGTATAAATAGATAATCCTAGTTTAGTAATGTACAGTATATACTGTATATATATTTTTTAACTGCTGCTGCTAATCTTTCCCACAATTCGGTCATACTTATACCGTACACAAAAAAATCAAAATTTTAGTGAATGTAATTTAATTGTTTCTGATCATGGACAATTCTTCAATGGCAGCGAGATATTTGAATCTTCCTGTGTACGATTTCAAATGTGAGCCATTGCACTTAACTATACCGGATGTGCACCAAATTGACCAATTAGGATTTTGATTTACGGCATAAAATTCACATTCATTATCGTTATTCCGGATCACTTTATTACTTTCCTAAAAAATCTTTAATTACGGAGATTCACGTATTACTTTACGTAACGGGAGTGCTTTTAACCCGATAGATCTTCATTGAGAAGATATACAGTCTCACCTCGTTTTAATCACAGGGTCGGAGAACAAGAATCCGGTGACTATAACGAGGATGTGACTATAAAGAGATGATGTTTATTTTATGTATATAAAATGGTGATTACAAATGCGTGAATATAAACAATATTGTGACTATATTGGGTGTGACTATAACGAGATGCGACTTTGCATAAAAATACGTGCTTTGTTTAATAATTTAAATTTTTAAGAACAAGGCATAAATTCACATCCACGATATGCTTTCATGTCAGTACTGAGAATTTTGCATAGTTAAATGAATACGAACCCGAATTGTGAAAAATAGTAAGTTCCTATTATATTTTAACATCCTCCTGTTTCTATTTTGGTGGCATCAGGGCACATGAAGCTTAATAAGATAATTATATATTTATTTTTGCTTTCAAACTTCGCAAGTTTATTTTTCTTTTAATTGGATTGGATGAAATTGGAAATAGATTGCGTACATAATAAACGAACAAAGTTAGAGAATCACGATTTGTGAATCTGTAGAACATACTTCCACCACATCAGGATTGGGAATTATCAATCTCAAATGATGATGCAGTTTCTCTGTTTCCAATGTATATATTATAAATTATTGTATGAAGAATGCTTTTACTTTTTATTTCAAATATTATCTTTCGTAGTAAATTATTTAAATAATTGCTGTTCCATTGAAACAATTGTCTGTCGACATAAGAACTATAGTTTATTACAAGTTCTTTTAATATAACTCAATTTTAAAAGAAAGTAATTCTTTAATATCAGATTTGCGTTATTTAATAACAATAATAAAACAACCCCTAGGTCACCTCCCATCCCCCCGGAAAAGATGGTAGATGGACATTGACCAATGAGTCCGACAAAACAAGCAAATGAAAAATGCGAAAAATACGGAAACAGGTGCCTAAATTTAGCTTGGGACATTAATAAAAAAACGAATGCTATCTTCATTATAATATTATATAAAATAGAATGACACAAGAATAGTTAGCCAGATTATTTCTGGATGAAAGTGGATGATATACTGAAAATACAAAAAATAATAGAGGTGCCCCGATTAATTACTCTCGTTTCCTATTAATCAACTCCATAACTTTTAATTATTCAAAGAATATATTGTGCTGTATATTATAAAGATCGCTGTCCACTCGCCCAGGTTACGTTGGAATACTTCAACTATTTTCCATAGAAATAAATCCTTTATTTATTCGTAATCTTAGTTCATTTGATCTGTGTAGAATATTTATGACCAGTGTTGTACATTTTGGGATGTCCAAAGCTTTGGATCCCATCCAACTCCTGTTTAGCTTAAAAAATATATCAAAAATTCATACACACGTGCAAGATTAAAATGCTAAGAATTTTTACTTAATTACCAAAGCAGATTATTATAGTAGAATCTTTTTTTATTACAATTATTCCAACTTTGTCAAATTGTCCCATGTACAATGCTGTTTATGATTGCTGTGAAATAAGGTTGTTAGTGGAGTGCTCCAATTTACGTTAAAACATATAATCTATACCGGAATAGGTTATATGTTTTAACGTAAATTGGAGCACTCCACTAACAACCTTATAGAGAAATATCACCTATAGATATTTCACCCTAATCATTACTATCACCGCCAATCAAAAAAAAACTATTAGGGTTTGTAAATATGCGAATTTTACACAAGCTCGATTTCGATAGATTCAGCAATAAACTTATGAAAGCAACTTTTATTGGTGGGTTCAAAGCAAATATTAAACTATATAATGGAATCATACATATGGGGGGAGTTGATGTGCTATATTAAAATGGAAATCACTTGATAAAAGATACTTCCTTAGATGGTCGTCGAGAATACAATGACAAATTTGTAGTTCTATCAGATTGCTCTGTTCTCTTTCAAATGCAAGTCATTCCTCTTAAAGCACATAATCCGGCAGGATGTTTTTTTTTCTCCATAAATTTCTAAAAAACACCACACTCAATATCCGCGTCACAATCATGAGTGTTTTTTCTCAGAATTGGCGTTGGTTATTATATCTCCATTGAAGCTCATAATTGGGCGCACTGGATCTCCCGGAGAATTGCGCAATATTTGATAATGTTCTTGATCGAAGAATGCTTGTGGGGAATTACTTTCTTGCAGAAAATGCAAGAGGGGGTACCGTACGAAGCTGTACATTGCAGGTTCACCCAATCTACCGTTACAGGGCAATTGTGTTAATGGAAAGATCGGCAATAAAAATTGAAATCTAACAATAATAATGATAAAATAAGAAAATAAAGGAAATAAAGGAAATAAACAAACCAAATATAATCAGAACCAAAATAAAAGCAGTAGAAATAGTGTTAGAAACAGAAATCATCTTTACTTTTAACACGTTGACATTTTTTGCGTTTTCGCTCTCGGCTCAATTCTGTCCTTGTCTGGCAAAGGACTTAATACCCTACCAGTTAAATCGGGATACCCAGCCAACGGTCAGATTTATTCAATTCCTTTTTTGATTTCTAAGGGGGTTAAGTGTCTTTAAATCTCCATAAATAACTGAAAAGTAGGCGTCGTTTTACTAATTTTTATAAAAAGAAATGAGAAAGTCATGTCATGTTCAAGGTAATGTATCACGACATTAACTGACCTGAATATAGCTAGAGTACCTACGTAATAAAGAAAATATTTTCTTTATGAATGTATATTTGTGACTTAAATTATTCAAAACAGTTTTTATTAATGGATTTGGGATAATCTATTTCGTGATAAATTATCATAGAAAGAAACATTTACCCGTATTTTACATGATATTTTTTTTAAGAAAGTCGGAATTAAAGGATAATCGCGAAACTATTAGACTGCATTAATTAAGCAAATATATCGTGACTTTTCGCTACCTCTTTAAAAATAATCCTCAAATATTTTAAGTATACTAAATATATATATATGTATGTAATAATAATCAAACAATTTTTAAATTTCATCTTCTCTGATCCTATTCCGGGAATTCCAATGGTAAAGAAAATCTGCGTTGCTTTCTTTGATCAGAATAGCGTTAGAATTGTATTTAAATGCTTTACAAGAATAAATTTAAATTAAATGCTTACCTTGGGTCAGGAGGCGGTGGTAAATCATCTTCAAGCATCCAAGAACTTTTCGGCAGTAGTTTATATATTTCTGAGCTGAATTTTTAAAATATTTCTAAATCAAATGAATTATTACTAAGAAATCATCAAAAAGAATGCTTACTGTTGTTTGATATAATCAATTCCTAAAACGGTTTCTCCAGCAACAATATAAGGTATTTTATTTTTTGCCTCCAGCAATGATTTTAATGTCAGGTTATATGATTCCGATAGGAATAGAGCACGTAGAGATCCAGCAGCCTTTTTGATGATTATTTCCAAATGACGATCTGAAAATTGCTCCACCACTTGAAATTCCAATATTTTTAGTTTTGCCTTGCTTTTGTCAAAAAATTCGGAGAGTACTTCCGGCGTGAATTCAAGCCTCATTATCAAACTTAACGATTCCAAAGTAGCTGGTAACATTCCACCGAGATCACTCAAAAAGTTGCTACCATGATGTGGACAAGTTTGATACCGATACGTATCAATGGTTAACGAAATCAATTTTGGAAAGCATTTCAAGGCAGCAGGTAACTGGCAGACTTGGTATGGGGCGATTAAGAGGGAAAGATCAGAGACTTTTTTTGTTTTTTTCCGGAAATATTCATTTAAGTTCATTGTGCTAAGATATTTCGAGTTGTCAAATGTGATTTGGCGTATGGTGCGATACGAGATATCCAGGATTCTTTGTAAATGCTCCACGGGTAATAAAGAGCGTTTAATCTCTAGTTTTACCAATCTTGGCAACCGTAATTTCGGAATAGGATCGTCTCCGAAATTGCGACACGTATCAAACGATAATGTCTTTAACTGTTTGCACTTTGTCAACAAAGACATTGGATTCTTTTGATGAAAATCGACCCCACGAAATTTCAATTTGATTAACGTTCGTCCCTTGCTAGAGATTGTTTCCAATAGTGTCTCGATTCCTTTCTCCGAGAATTGACCACGTTCTGACAAGTCAAACTTCACCTGACGGAGATTTTTTTGATTTCTTAATAGACTTTCTACCGACATATCCCAATCCCTATCGTATTTAATGTTGTATTTTGATTCGTGTTTGGCTTCTTTTCCCTGTCGCACTTGTATTGTAATTTTGGTAATGTTACTGGTGAGAATTGAGATCGACGAAATTATTTTAGCATTCCTTAGTCCGTCATACTTGAATGATTGAATTTCCGAAAATGCTTTTTTTGCATCATGCAATGAAAATATATCGATATCTGGTATCAGTAGTGGCGAATATGAAATTCCAAGATGCCAAAGACGAGAGACTGAGTGTACCAAATGTTTAACCAGAGTGGTATAAAGGTAACTCGTGTCATTTAATCCCCAATAATATCCCCAATCGCTTAGCGCGTATGATAAAGTGGTAAAATCTATGCATTTTATCAGTGTGTCGTATGGATATGTGGGTTTTTGTCGAATTATCTCCGTTTGATGATATTTACAACCTTTCGTGTCATCGTCGAGACATGCGAGTAGTAGGGATATATCCTCCTTTGTATGTCCGTCGAGGCATGTGAGCAGTGTATTTATTAGGCTAGTGAGAGCATCTCCCGCCAAGGGAGCACCAAACTTTGGATTTCGCCAGAGGATTGCCACCGATTTTTGACTAAATTCACGACTCACCAGACAGCACGAGAATAATGTGTTATAGTCATCGGAAAGATTTTCCAGTATCTCTTCGAGAATAAGTGCTGGCATCGGATTCATATTTTTTTTTGGTTTTGTTTGTCTTTATGATGTGAGTGTTGTTTGGGTGGGTGATGTTATGTGTTGTGTGTGTTGTCAGTCAGATCGCCGGTTGTACGAGTTCGTAGTACAACGGCGTTTGACGGTTTATTAAAATGGGAATACCTAGAGTGTGTGCTGTGAATAGTTTTTTAATAAAAAATATGCACCAAAAATTTCTTTAAGAGAAAATATCACACCGTGGTGGTGGTTGTGTTGGGTTAGGGTGATATTGGAAAAAAAAATAACTCTGAAATCTATGTCAGATCCAAGTCGGTTATAAATGCGTAGTGATATCAGATTTGAATGATGACGCAAGTATAATAAACTCTTGGTTTTATGCTATCCGAGTCGGAAACCGGACCACATATATATATGGATCTACGGGCCGCATAATGACACACATTGTCTAATTTAACAAACAATGGATCACACAACTGTTAATGCAAACACAAAAGATCAATTCTCTCCAGAAAAACATAACACCAAAAAAGTGAATTTGCATAAAATGAATTTTTCCTGTTGGTAAGGAGATCAATAACATTCAGATGACTCAGCAGCAGCAACAAACAGTGAACTATTATTGTTTTTTTACCTTCTTTTATTTTGACATAAGAATAAAAAAATCAATTATTTATTATCCATCACTCTTTTTCGTAGGCCCGTGCTTGCTAAAAATGCTATAAAAAATGATTGCAGATTCATCACATCCATCATCATCACAGAACATTGTGAATTGTGTTTGCTGCCCTGTCCTGTCCTGTCCTGTCCTGTCCCTTCAAATAAATATGTGCCTAATTTCCTGTATTCATTTAGTAAAAATATAAATATTACCATATTCACCAGATTTGTGTAATCTTTCATTTATTCTTTGTTCTCATTTCTGCACCGCGTTTCATTGTAATATATAATCTACACACTTAATAAAGAAAGATAAAGAAAGACGCAGATAAATGAACGATAACAGCAATCGCACATGATTCATTGGATAAAAGTGAATGAATAACCGATAACCGATCGGTGTTGATCAGGTGTCAATCTGTATGGTAAGGTACAGACGAATGTTTTCTTGATCTTACCAAGATACCTGTCCCTTTTTTACCGAATACAGCATATCATACTGGATTTCCCAAGAGTTATTTGTGTCACCGTGATTAATTAATTAATTTAAACTAAATTTTTTTTTTTGCGACTAATGTTGTTTTGGTTTTATTTATGTCGGCTGACAGAAAGGACGAATTTCATGTGGCATGGGAAAAAGAGAAAAGTGTGGGGAAAGGGTTATGTTATACTTCAACCACACACCATCCTATCATTTCTTGCCGATATAAAGGAATTCGGTTTTTTCTGGAAAGCTGTCAATTCATCCCACTACAATAGTCTACGAAATTTGTTTGTTGGGTGTTTCGGGAGTTTGTCCTTTTTAGTTTTCGTTATACATCGCAGCTGTAATGTTGCTTGACTTTTATGGTTAGGTGTGAATTTTTAGTATGATGCCCCAGAACATCGTTTATTAGTACTACCGTGATAGATCTGGACCATTAATGCTATTTATAACGTCAAGGGTCGGTGGAACTCACACACTTAGCGTCAGTCAATCTTACTTATTTAATGAACAATATTTCCATGTTTAATCATTATTAATAATATTGTACTTTTATTTTATCAATCAATCTTCTCGTAATGTTTCGAGAAATATGATTCTCGATTATCATTTATGAAGCTGGCAATAAAAAGTGATTCCAGATAACAATCAGCATTTAAATATAAAAAATAAACTAAAAAAAAAATATTTAGATTATTACTTTATAAAATCCACTATTAACTCCTTTAACATTTCCAAGATCTCATCGTTAAGCAGCGTTTGATTTAAAATTTCAGGAAATGTAACTGTGATATGGTCGTATTAAAGGGAAGAGACAAATCAGCGAGTGTTATGATATTAAGCATGAAAAAAGGATTTTGACGGAACAAAAAATATTCTACCAAATAATCTTAACAAATGTTCCGCTCCATAAATATCAGCAGCTGCCTCGTATTTACTTCGCATCTCACGGTACTGTTCACGTTCGTCCTGATACAATAAACGTCCACCCAATGATTTATTGAAGTATAGCTTGACGCCTTTTAGTACTTCTTCCTTTTCATCACCGATTTCACCCCTAGCATGGTTTATAATGGAAATTTTCGTAGATTAATAAAGCAAACAATTAAGATCACAGTCAGGATCAAATGCACATAAAATTACGTACCGCCTCTCTTGCAAATGATGCCTATAGTCATCAATTATAATTTGAACGGTTGGACTCCGTGGTAAAGGTACCAACTACGTATACATACATAGTTATATTAAACAAAACATTGATAATTAGGGCTTTTTTATTTGGGCATACCATGTGAGATTTATTAATGCATTCCCAATCGTGCACTAGTAGAGCTTTTAATGGCTCAGGTATATCAAAAAGTGCGAGTTTTTGACGTTTAATAAGATCATTCTTTGATTATAAAAAATGGGAAAAAACATATTTATAATAAAATTCTGATACATGTATACATATAATACACATACAAGTAAAAAAAAAAAAAAAAGAAAATACCTTATCAAACATTTCTCGCTTTCTCTTTTTGCCCTTCTCTGGAGATCCATAAGCAGAATCTATTGCACTTTTCCTTCCGGGTGTTGATGTGATCGATCCTGTCGACGAAGCGGCACCAGACGAGGCTTTATTTTTGTTTTGCGAAAAAGCGGTTTTTAACTGCTTTTGTTTGTTAAGATTGGCTTCATTGTATTTCAATACACGTGATTCAACTACCCATTCGTCCCAACTTTGGCCAAATAAAATTAATAAGTTATGCAGAAGGATGTTTGAGAATAATCGTCTAATTCATTTTAATCATTTCAGGCAGTAAAGACATGAACCGGTATAACCAGAAAAAGACCAAACATACGTGTTTTTCCACCCCTTATAATGAATCAAATAATGGGGCCCTGTCTCATTAGATTCTGGGTGTTTCTCCTCGTACATTTGAGCTTTCAATATCTATTTGTTTATCAAGGTAAGTACATTTCCTTTTCACTTTTACAAAGAATCTCTAATTTATAAGCTTCTCTTTCCCACCTTTATAATTCTCGCTCACCTTCGCTTCATAAATCATAGGCCCATGGTAACAGAGACATCTCTCGCCAACCTTATACGTCAAGGATTTGTTATTTTCAGTCGTCGATTGTTGTGTTGACATTTCATGAAATTTCAGGAATTCTGTGTATGAGAATATTAAATTTGTGTAGTTACGTAAAAAGCAATAACAATGGTAAAATTCATAACTCTACGTTCTGGTGACTTGATGAAAATTACCATAACCGGTTAGTGTACTAGATTTCCCTTTGCCGCAATCAGTTGAATAGGGACTCTTTGGTTGCTTTTGACAAAAATCATCTTATCTCGAAAATTTTAGAAACCATCTTTTCCCATGAGTATGAATGACGGCCTTAGCATTCTCCTTGCAATTTTTGTTATTGTGCTAATTTTTCGCTGGCTACTGGGTATTTAATTACCGGAAGAGTTTTGGTTTTTATTCTTGAAGTTCGATTTACTCATTCGTACCTCAACCATAGGTGCAACCCCACCTGCATCAAATGTCAACAGAAGGGGAAATGCAACACAAGAACAATCGAGAGTACGGTCACGGACGGTAACACCTGAAATGGTTCGTACCAATATTTTACGCTTTTATTTAGATCTTTTTAGGAAAGGAGCTAATGAGTAACTTTGAAAAGGTCGAGACGGTTTGTGCTATGTTCCCAAACATCCCACCCGCTGCCATTCAGTTTGATCTTCAGAAAACGGGGTCTGTTGAAGTAACGTGTGATAATATATTGAGAGATGGTGGATTACCGTTGGTAAACTTTTACAGATAGATTTTCCACTACCAGTTATAATAAAAAATGCTGGCATCTTTTTCTTACTTTCTTTTTCATCCTCCGATAGCCTCCTCCACCAATAGCTCCAATTGCTCCTACTCAATCTACCACCACAAATGCGTCTACATCGGCGAGCTCTTCCTCTTCCGCGATAAATAATAATAACATTCAAACCCACCAATCCCTCGTTCATCGATATAAACTCCATGAAGCTGTCGCTAAAGATATAGTCCCAAATGAACCTCCCAAACAATGGGAAGCTACGTCCGAAAAACGACATCAATTGTTACAAAAAAGAAAAGAGGCAATGGTCTTGCAGGCAAGAAAGTATGTACATGAACAGGAAATGATTTGTTTTCTTTCTTCAACTTCAACATTGAATGATCTTTATCTTTCACGACAGACGGTATTTGGAACAACAAGCAAAGAAACAAGAAGAATCACAAGTCAAAGAAAAAGTTACATCATCATCACCATCAAATTTTCAATTCACACCAACCACGAAAATATTACAATCAAATGAGTCAGAAAATCGCATAGATTCAGATCAACATCAACAATTAAGTCCTGAAGCACGTCGACAACAATTATTGCAAGCCGCCGAATTACGAATGGGCTTTGATAATGCCAAGAAAACATGACTTTATTATAATATCGAATAGAAATGTGCTCTATATGGAGTGTTTTTCTCGATTTTTGGAAATCGCAAAATTTATTTTTTCTTATTTGCATTTGTCTTCTCACGCTGAAGTTGTAGCGATCGATTCAAAATTCTTTGACCGACTACATCATGTCACCCCCACTATGATCAACAACAATACACGCCCTCTTAAATTTGTGATATATGTTCTTTATATTTATTTAATGCATCTCTCACTCTCTTGCCATTATGGACATTGTAATGACCCAAGTCAACAGATGTAATTCCTTTTTGTATATTTTAGGGAAAAAAAAAAGATCACTTTATTTTAATCTGATAACGGATTTCTAATTTGATTGGATTGGAGATTTTGTATGTAAAAATCCCATCGATTTGTGTGCCCTTTGTGGTACGGATTTTCGTGTGATGTATATAACATGCACACAATATAGTAAAGAAAAATACATGACTGTTTATTTACAGGCAGGCCGCATTTGCCACGCAAAAACATGGAATACTTTAAAAATTTTAAGAGTAGGATAACACCACAGAGAGCACAACCTAGTCATGCCGAACAATTAGCGAAATTTCGTAAATGCTGGGCCTATATACAGGTAAGAGCCTTGCGAGTGAGAAGGTATATTGGAAATTACGTGTTCAACTATATATATGTGTGTATATATATATTTGCATACGTGTATTGGCTCCAAATTTTTTTAAAATAGTTGAAAGAAAATGGATCCTATTAATATCATACTCTAAAAAGAAACCTTTTCCAACATCAGGGAGCCAAGGTTAGCGATAATGAAGAAAAACCAGTGGAAAATATTGAGTTAATCGAGATCGCAGAAAGGCTCAAAACAATGGTAGACCTTCTCGTAGACGAAGGTTTACGTTTAGAAGATGTTAACACTGGAGTCTGTATGGAAGAATTTCTACGAAATAACATCTTAACCGATTTGGTTGAGCTTTCCGAACAAGATCATCCTCTTGGAATCCGCGGTGAAGTAATTCGCACGGTCGCTAGTTTGATCAATCTGTTGGACGATAGATTTCTTGTACACAATGCTGTGCATCAGCCAACATTACGACTTTTACGTGACTGTGTACAGAATGAAGAAGAAAAGGAAATTTATCATGAAGATTTAGTGGATTTAATGTACAACATATGTTCAAAAATTCATGGCTTTCCCGATTTACTTAATATATTTTTTCATAATACTCATTGGCTCACTACCCCTCAGAAAGCAGCTTCAAAAACCCCGTCTACACATGTAAAACAGACAAGCGTATCTTCCAATAGTAGTCAAGATGGGAATCCAGATGACAATGCTTCATTGATGACTACAAACAGTATAGTGACTCAAGCTTCCGCCAAAACAACAGAATTCACCGAAGAACCAGATAAACCTGAATATGAATTTTTATTGTTTACATATTTATTGAGATTTGTCCATAAGGAAGGTAAAAGTGGTGACTTTGCACGAACAGGTTTACTTTTCATCATGGAACTCGCCATAGATCCTCAGCTAGGCGAATTTATTTTAGACAGCGATTTCGCCACAATCATGTCTGCCGGGTTAGGTGCGCTCTATTCGCAGCTTCCCCGAAAACTCATGGTTAAAAGTTCAAGCGGAGGATTGACTAATGCCACTTTACTAGGATCTGGTGATACCACAAGCACAGAGTTAGATAGATTACGTCAAGGGGGGATTGAAGTTTCATCGTCACCTCAATTCATATTACAACTCGATTCTTTCTTGAAACTTTTAGAATTCTGTCAGGATGTGTTGAATCGTTGTCCAAATCCGGACATTTCTTTGGAATTATTGAAGAATATCAAAACTATATTCTTGGAGAATATTTTATATCCGTCTCTTATGGAGTGCTCTGACACGGATGGTTCCTCTGTCGCGGTCATATCTTATATTGACATTATATTACAGACATTGGAACAAGAGGAATTGGTCGATGTGGTGGTTGGATTTTTAATGGACTCGGATAGTGATGATGAAGATTTTTGGAATAAAAAGAGCACAATGAAACAAAAAAGACAAAGTACTATTAATCCATTTGCCGGTGTAGAAACAAGTTCAATTACATCACCACCTTATTTTACTGCTAGGGGTCGTTTCACCTTAAAAGATTTGATCTTTACACGACTTAAATCAACATCACAGCAGACTGTAATCGCTGCACTTAAGCTTTTGCATACTGTGATTTCGAAACATTGTCGATATTCGTTGAAACTATTGAATATCGAATTAGACGAGAATGCTACCTGCTTCCCACGTCCGAACTACCTTGAAAATTTTGAAGATTTCGGAGCGGACAGCTTGACAAACACCCCAAAACTTACCACAATTAGTCATCACTCACGGGAATTGGATAAATTCTTTAGTCTCGTCACGACAATAGATCCGAAACAGAATATGAAAATATTCATTAATGGATACGATTGCTATGTTCGAGATGCCGAGGCCATAATTGAGGCAGATCTGTGTTATCGTAATGGACAAGATGTAGAATGGACAGAGGAAGGACCGATCAAACCAAGAGGTTCTAAAAACACGAGGCAACCGATTCTAACATATAGGAACGAGAGAAAGAACGGGAAAAAAGATTTCGATAAAGGAATGTCTGCCGTTCCCAAGCATCGTCTAATTCCCAACGATTCGCTTCTTCAAATTCTTATTGGCACTTTATCGAGTTTCTTTGCACATTCTCCCGAATTAAATCTCGCACTTACCGGTGTAATTTCCGCATTGGCCGTTTGCCCTTATCGTTCACTTGAAGGCTGGCTTGTATTCAGCGGTGCTGATCGTCTTGATAATAGTGAATCAATTATGCGAGCTCCAGAAAATATGTACAATAATGAACCTAAAATAAATGAGGTTAGTTTTGGACCTGCAAATCATGATAGCAATCCTCAAAATGAAAATGAAGAAAAACCAATTAATGAATTCGACGAAGATGATGATCGTTCTGTCGATTACAATGCCGACAAAAGTTCATTGGCGGCCAAGGCTATTGGTACAACTCCGTCGTGGACAAATTATCCTCAATTCTTTACTATCTTTCAGACTTTAACTCAGCAAGTTGCTTCTTTTCGTAGCGAAATCCAAGGATTCGATCAATTCCTTGAAGAACGACGTAATGGATTGCTAGACGCTGAGGATGAAATAGATGAGAACTTTTTCAGAGCACCATCTTCCTTAGCCATACCTATTCGAACTCGTAGATCAAGTAACACCAATTATACAACTCCAGCTATTGTGACTCCAAGTGGCTCAGTCAGCCCATCCAATAAAAATCGTCTCGTGAAGAGGTCTAATTCACTTATCCAAGGAGATTCTTCGTCTGTGAATTCCTCTATCAACTCTACCTTGTCATCTTTCAAATCTCCCTCGTTATCTTCGATGAATATCACTTTATCAGCTCACATCATGAAGACTGAAAGTATAAAGATCCATCCGGTTATCTCAAATCATTTCGTGAATGAGGATGAAGAAGAGGATCCTTGTGATGTGGTCGAAGAAGAAGATGAGATATTTGAATCAAAGAAGCAGACTAGCACCAAGACAAAGGAGGCCAAACCTAAAGAGATTACGTTAAGTACTTTATTGAATAACGTTGTGATTTTGGAGGAAGCTATTAAAGAATTGGTGGCGATTGTTCAGGTTAGACGAAGTTTAGGTATTGACGAAGTTAGATATCTATAGGAATATTATTTTTGTTGGTTTATTTATTATTATTATTATTATTTATTATTATTATTGTTATGATGGTGTTTGTTTACCATCTATTTTTTAATTCAGAAACATTGTGTATATAGATAAATAGTACATACATATCTTTATCATCATTATAAATACAAATCAGTGTAATGTAGTGGATGTACTTTGAACTACTTACTGGACCGTTCATGAGAAATATATTATTGGCTTACGATTTTTGATAATATAACATTTTTGCTTTTGGGACTAAAATGAATCGGCAATAAAATACGACGATCAGGAAAGTATGCTAAAAATACTTGCACAATGTATTAATGAGTGTGGTATGTATTAATAGCACAAAAATGCTAGTTTATAAATAGTTCGTGCGATTATTTAGTACATGTATCGATATTGACTATATTCCTTAAGTTACCAATAATATTTATAAAAGTACATGTTCAAGGTGTAATTGATGTAACGTAAAGGGACATTTGAATCATTATTAGTTGACGCAAAATTCGTCATCTGAAATAATATGTAATTCTTCTCGAAAACTAATGATAACGTGCTTGTTCTCTCATTTTATATAGGTCGTCAATCACCTGACCCTGAGTCGTATCGGTATTATTTATTTATATTATTGATTTTGTGAATAGGGAATATATATTAAATCTGTGCATTTATATGTATATCATATTTTAAATGTACAGAATATATACAAACATGCATAACATAATATGGATAAGTATTGATGAGCAAATCTCACGCGCGCGTAATTATACACTGCAAGAAATTTCACGAGTGTTTCCTATTGTAATCCATAATTCATATTGATGGCTATTTTTAACGTTAAGATCTGGACATACTTTTTTGGTTTTTTAATTGACCATTACATTGATCGGATCAATGAGTAAAGATTATATCTCCCTATCTCGCTATTGTTTTACGTTGTTTCATTAAGTTCGTTTTTGGATTGAAAGATCAACTTTATATTCAAATAGGATTTATACTCCAACTAAATATTTACCGTATAATTATTAATGTACTCTACATGTATATTCCCTACAGCCTCTTTTATACCGATGATTACAAGTATATAAGTTTCTGTGTCCGATATTATTGATTTTGTACACCGAAATTTCCCACCAATCATTATCGATGCTACTCGCCCAACCACCACACCCCCTTATACAGACAGCGAAACCGCCAAATTTGCATTTTTTTTCTTTGGACAAGGCACGAACACGTTCATCAAGGGGTACTTTGATTCAAAATAATGGAAGAAATACAACAACTTCTTGAGACGGCGGCTGACAACTTGTCCTCTGGAAACGTAAAGGTATGCGAGAGAGGTTGTGGCAAGTTCCCGTCTTTGCAGAATTTCAATCATTCTCTGTCTAATTGACGGGCTTCTCAATTCCTTTCTTATGCTCATTAAAAAATATTTCTTGTTCTTATTTTACACTTTAATTACTTGCGCGCGGATAGGATGCTTACTTTTCATATATAAGTGCACTCAACCTTGCTTCCAAAGAACTACAAAGCATAAAGTTCATAAATAACGGTACGCTCATTTCCATTTTAAAATTCAAGTTCAATTAACATTCAACTCAAAATATTTTCGAACTAATGTATTATCATTAATAACCAACCAAAAGTATGTTTGCTAATCAAGCATAAGAGAAAAACGCTTCTAACCATAAATTATCTATACTTTAGTTGTGACCTCGAAGCCCTCGTCAATAAATTCAGTATTCACAATATCACGAAAGTGTCTAACCTATGCCGAAGATATAATTCTAAAACATCAACCATTAAGTCCGTCACGCAAAAATCCAAATTTAAATATTGCCATTTATCCGCCCACGCCACAAGAGGAGCACTCGTTTGATCAAATAACGGCACAAAAAGCTCCACGAATACCTCCAAAGCCTGCTCGACGGTCAATGACAAAAAGTAAGGATGATGAAGAATTCTTAGTAACATCCCCAAAAAACGAGACTTCATTATCGCCACAATTTTCTAAACCACCATTACCACCAAAACCTTCTCGGACAGGAAGTCTAAAAAAATATTTTAGAGACGTGGAGGTATCAGGCATGGGCAGAGATGCACAAATTCTTCCTCCGGATAAAGAACTAGAGAACGTTTCCGAGGTAGAGAATTTTGATGTAGGTCAAGAAGACGATGATGTCGAGGAAGGTGTTGAAGGAGATGACGATGAAAGAGATGGAGATGAAGCTGACACTTCTGATTCTGATGATGAAGATGATGACGATGAATATCTTGCGAAAAATAATGGTATTTTTTATTATTTAATACGTAGTTTTATTAAAAATATATTTTAAATAAAAGTCCTCTATAGATGCGTATAGAAGGAAATCAGATGAATCTTTAAATATATCAACAGCACCAATACTTCTTCGACGTTCATCATCCCCTAACCTTTCAGTCAAAACGAATAGGCGAATATCTACATTACCTGGTTCGCTTACTGATTCCCCAACAGATGAAGAAAATTATTCTTCTCACATAATATCGCCAAGTTCGAGATTTCACCTATTTGCACCATTTAGAATGACACTCCACGACTCAATAACGAATCTGCTTCCGTTCGAACGTAGGCATGACATAATTAGCGTAGTACCTGAAGGGGCCGTTGATCCAAATAATTTAGTCGAAGCAAATGTATTAAATGAAACAGAAAATTCACATTCACCCAATTCCCCTTCTCATAGTTATTCAGATCATATACCTCAAATACCAGTTTCTCCTTTACTCACCCAGCATTCACAGCTTGAACAAAAAATTCAATCATTGGAGGTAAAGTTGACTGAGTATCGCAATATACTGAAAGCTCGACGGGCAGGGGAAACAGATCATAGTGAATTATCTGATGATGAAATTAACGACGCTCTTCTTAAATACGGAGCAAGTTTAGCAAGTTCGAAGGAAGCGATTACCCGAAATAGAAAATTATATTTCAAAGCTGCTGCAGATCCGAATATATTGGATTTCGCACCTCATATGGTTGCTTACCAATTGACATTGATTGATTCTGCTATATTCCTGGAAATTGACCCACTTTCCCTGCTCACGCATTCTCCAAAACATCCGGATCCAAAAATAACAGCATCCACAGATTTCTTTAATTATTTAACACGTGTTATAGAAAGTTCTATATTGTCACCACAAGAAGCCTCGGCGCGTGCTCTAGTTATTCATTATTGGGTTAAAGTAGCTATAAAGTTGCATGAATTGCACAACTATCAAACATTAAAGGGCATTCTATCTGCCTTAGGTACACCACCAATAAAGAGGTTAAAACGAACATGGGCTTGTATTCCCAAAAAAAGTATGACGAAATTGGATTCATTGAATGAATTGATGAGTGAATCAAGTAACTATGGAAAATATCGTGAAACATTGCAGCAAGAGAAATTTACACGAAAACCAGTTATACCATTTTTAGGTCCCTTTATCATGGATGCAACATATTTATTGGCTGCAGTCCAATCATCAGGATCGGTTACCCCAAATAGTAGTACATATCAAAATCCTATCACACCTGGACTTGCTTCATCAGGGAACTCAACTGTACAGGATGATCCGCGAGTTCAAGAATTGTTGCAATCCATGAAAAGATATCAAACTGGACCTAAATATTCGTCAAAACCGCCTGCTTCATACATCAAAGCTTCAACGAAACATCATTTTCGAACTGCTAGCATCAGTGCTGCGTTACATCGTGGTGGAAATAAACTGCATCTGAGACATGACGAAGATAACGAAACTGTTGAAGAACAACAACAATTTTTAACTCATTATTTATTAACACGACATTGGATGCCTGAAAAGTTAGTTGACGAGTTAAGCAAGCTGCGCGAACCACAAAAACATAAAAGCATGAATGGTTCCTCTAATTCTCAACGAAATAGTGCAAATGGTGGAACATGGAATGGAATTAGCATCATATCAAATTCGAGCAATAAACTTCGGGAAAGTACCGGTAGTACAGCTGGTGGCAGTGGAACTAGTACAGGAGGGAATGGCAGCACAAGTAGTGGAAGAGGAAGAACCAGTTCAACGAGTGGAAGTGGAGAATCACGCCCAAACAGTTTGGGTGAAGGATCTGAAGTCAATTCATCATCATCTATCGTGACCAGGTTAGAAAAAGCAATACCAATGCTGGAAAAAGATAGAGAGAATGGTAATGGAAGTGGCGGGAGTACTAAGGAGAAAGAGAAAGAAAAAAGGAACATTACAGAAAAAGTAGGAAATTTCTTATTCAGACCAAGGACAAGTCTGGATCGAGCACGTGATGAAAAAGAAAAGCGTCATGAAAAATCTAAAAATGAAGAATTTGAAAAAGATAATGATAAAATTGAATTTAGCAAGGAGAAAGAATCGAACATTTCTAATCCTAACGTGGAAGTATTAACAAATCCGGTATCAACTAAACGTACAAGTTGGAAAACGGGTGCCATGAGAGTAATGTTTGGTGGATCAGAGCCTGCGGCCGAGTTACCAAAATCTCCGTCTTCCTCAGTGAAAACAAATAACGATAGCAATCTTGCATTATCACCTTCACGAAGTTCATCGGGGAATGAAAGAGGATCACCTAAAAGTCCTAATAAAGCCCATATTCGTACATTATCTTCCGTCTCACCAATAGTTAAACAATTTCCTTTTTCTTCGGTGCCACCCGCCGCTCGTAGATCAATGGATGAATCAAGATCAACTACTCCGCCACCATTACTTCCAAAGCCTGCAGGATTGCTGCACAGAAGTGCAAGTACATCTTCCGTTAGTAGTCGTGGCTCTAATTCTAGTATATCAAATGGAAACCTCGCTTCCATTATTTTTGGTAGCACATTGACTAGCCCGACTGCATCAATAAATATTATCACGACTGGAACAAACAGTGACGCAATGGAGGATGTCCATGATGAAGATGATAAAGATGATGATGAAACTTATAGAAAAATGCTAGCAAGAAAAGTTGCTGGTGAAGTGGTAGCAGCTAGTAGTGGAGGAACATTGGAGAAAAATCGAGAATGACTAGATTTGTCAAGAATTACTCCAGTACTAAAAGACATTTTTCGCACACTTTACAAGTTCAATAAAAATTCTTCGAATATTGACTAGTGAGTGTGTATGTGTATATGTACTGTGTAAATATGTAACGTCGAATTTATATCTGTTTGTATATATTATAAACTTTTTTCGCATTTCACAAACTATTTTTTCACGCGTTTTATTTTTTTCATTTTATTTTTACATGCGCGGTGAACATACATCATTCAATTCATATTTTATATATATCCTTGTCCATCAACCCAACTGTTCTTCTTTCCTGCACATCATGTTATTTGCTACATGTGCATAGAAATGTAAGACATATTACATTCCTTTATTACGTTGATTTTTTTCTTATCATCATTCTCATATCAAATAACAATTTCTCATCACATAAACACGCATTTAACCTTCAATTCTAAGTTTTTCCATTGAAGGATTTTATATATAATTAATATATATATATATATAGATACACACACACATATATATATACATACATTTATATATATATATATATCTATATATTTTATTTATTTTCCACACTTTTGGTCCTGCTCACCCGCAATTTTTAGTTGCTTTTTATTTTATATCTTTACCCAATGTACATAGTTTTGCACGATTTTTTATTTGTTTTTTGTAAGAATCGTAAGAATCAGGATTTATTATTATCTATGTTGAAGAGGGGACAGCAACAAATTTATTTTTTATTGATAAGTTTTATGTCTTGAGCATATTTTTTGGTATCTCTGTGTAGTAGTAGCAAAATTTCAGTGTGAACGTGTAATGATTTATTACTTTATTCCTATGTTTATTTCTTCACACACATTGACGAATATTTTTTTTTCATTGTTCATATAGCTTTCTTTGATTTTACAAAAAATTTTGTAAAAAGTCTGCGATTTTATTATTATTTTTATGTCATACATTTTTTTGTAAAGAATCTTTTAAAAGATTTTAAGCGAGAGAAGATATCTTCTGAAAGAGACCTTATAAATTCACTAGTTACTAGATTTCAAATAAAAAGTGAATTTTCGCGATTATTGATGCTTATTATGATACTCGAAACAAATCACATTTGCTTCTATAATCCTCCTTGACTGAGGACTTTCATTTATACCAATCTGAACGATTATAGTTTCGTGTTAAAAAAGGGGAGGATGCCATGGCTCAAATTCTGGCCGATTGGCCAAAAAATTCTTTAGCTGTAGCCAAGTGCCAACCCCTTCTGTAAATGAATGTAGTACAAGCCGGCTACCCCGAGATCTACATTGATATACAACTCGAAAATCTTACGCGACAAGTAATTTCTAACACTCTATTATGGATGACGATATCATGGACTATGAAGAAGAGAAGAGAGACAGATCTCCCTCGCCCATAAGATTTGAATCAAACAGCAAGCTAAAAGGAAAAGGAAAAGTCATTGACCAGCCAGAAATTGCTCCACCGACGGATGATAATTTACCTTGGTTCGTTGCTAACGCCTACAACACGCTTGTAAGATAATTAAAAAAACACGTCTCTTATACTTAATTAGGGTGGAAAAATATCGTCCAAAAACGTTCAATGAACTCGTTTCGCACAAAGTCATAATATCCACAAGTATAGATAAATTTGAGATTATCATGTAATTTTTTTTTGACCTCGAATGTCGTGATAAACTGCATGCTTATGCTTCGATTGATTTAGTCGAAAAATTCATTGAAGAGCATCGATTACCACATCTATTGTTCTATGGTCCGTCTGGCACTGGTAAAACATCAACAATACTTGCATGTGCCCAAAAACTATATGGACCGAAATGGAAAAGCATGATCATGGAGGTTTGTTTTAACTGTCTATTTATTATACTAACATAAAATTGAACTTTAATATAAAAATACCAACAACATTTACAACAGATGAACGCATCAGATACAAGGGGCATTGATACGGTTCGAGAAGAGATAAAGACTTTTGCGAGCACGCGTAAGATCTTCAGGTAACAAATCACCTAATATATTTCGACTTGATAATTTCATTTGCGCTCAATCTTTAATTTTCTAGTTCTGGCTTTAAATTGATTATTCTGGACGAGGCGGATGCTATGACTCAACAAGCTCAAAATGCTTTAAGGCGAAGTAAGATAGCACAATTTATGATATATTATTTTGGGATTTTCTCTAATTTCTATTGATATTCATTTCTTTCTGAGAAAAGTTATTGAAAAATATACGCAAAATGTTCGCTTTTGCATCATTTGCAATTACGTTAGCAAAATAATTCCAGCAATACAATCACGTTGTACGCGTTTTCGATTCTCGCCGTTAGAACTCGATCAGATTGAAACACGTCTAAATTTTATTATTGATGCTGAAAAGTAAGGCGTAAATCCTATGTCTTTCTCTTTTTTATTTTACATATCATATATTGACATTGAAATAGCGTAAACATCACACAGGAAGGAAAGAACGCGTTAATGAA
The DNA here is from genome assembly GCA_910591765.1 of Ambispora leptoticha. Classification (NCBI taxonomy): domain Eukaryota; kingdom Fungi; phylum Glomeromycota; class Glomeromycetes; order Archaeosporales; family Ambisporaceae; genus Ambispora; species Ambispora leptoticha. The sequence goes on along the minus strand of CAJVPS010000056.1, from coordinate 15,834 downwards.
ACTTTCTGGAGGCGATATGCGTAAAGCTTTAAACATTCTTCAGGTAAATTGAATATTGGGCTTCATTTAAATTTTTACAAGCTAATAAAATTTACTATTTACAATAAGTCTTGTCATGCTGCCTATGAACGAATTGATGAGAATGCGGTGTATAATTGCACTGGGAATCCAGAACCACAAAGTATCAAAGATATAGTTGAAGCGATGTCAGGCAACGAATTTACTGCGGCTTATTCAAGTTAGTAATAATTTTGTTGAATTGTATTTATGATATAAATTTAAGTAATCCCTTATATATAATTTGTAGTGATGATGAAAATAAAAACAGAGAAAGGAATAGCTTTACAGGATATCATAATGGACATATATAAATATTTAGAATCATATCAGCTTCCAGCAGATGTGCGAATTTACTTGTTGGATAACCTAGCGAATATTGAGTGAGTGTGTCTCCGTTGCAATCTTATGAGTGACAGATATTAGCTAGTATCGATTTAAAAATATCCCTCCTGGGATATTTGACATCATGGCGAAACACCCCCACCCTAGCAACGATTGCAACCGGATTTATTTTTCATATCCAAAAACCGGTTCAAATTCGGATTTAAGAAAATTAAATCCAGCTGCAATCTCTACACCCTGGGACATTAGCTAGTAGATGTTGCTCTACCTTGTGTATTTTTGGTTCTTGCTTCTTATATTATTTATTATGCTTTAGTTACAGACTCGCTAAAGGTGGAACTGAAAAGTTCCAAGTTTCCGCGTTACTAGGAACTTTTAAAAATGCATTAGAATTAGTGCAACAAAATTAGAAAATTAATTCCCTAAACAATATTAAAAAAAAGTGTTTTCATCTGTTTAATGAACGATTAACGGCACAATCAGCACAAATAAACAAACAATATTCTGACTATAAATAAAATAAATAAATAGGTTTGAGAAATAAAATAATTCTGAAATATTATCTAATCAGGGTTTCAATACAATTGTTCCTAAAGATTAGGCACATTCAGAAACATATTATACTCGAAATCCTTCCCTTATACGCTTGGCTTCATCTTCCAAGCAAACAAAGTTTTTCTCGTATGCCCCTTTCAATCGTTCCCTAAGATTATCTATTTTATTATATAATTCACGTTTTTGTTCTCTTTCTAATTGCCGTAAAGCCTACCATAAATGCTTGTTAAACAAAAGATAAAATTCATTAATTAATAAAATAACACCAGAAAAACATCATACTTGTGTTTGGGCTTTATCCGCAATATGCTGATTATTCTTTAGTTCTTTTAATTGTGCTTCCAGCATCAAGATTTGTTCCTTCATAAAACTATTCACACCCTCTTTCCCTTGATTTTCTTTATTTTCATTTAATCTAAGGTTATCACGCGTTGTTTGTTGTAACGATGAAGATTGATTTTTATAACAATCCTTATACAAATCAGTCAACAGCTATTCGATAAAAAAACGGACAATTAATAAATTCAAATAGAAATTTTAAATTAAAAATAAAAGATTTACTTTTTCCTCGCGATATTCCCTTTGTTTGGCTATGTTCTTTACGTCTATTTCAACCTCTTGTTGTTTTTTCCTTAGCTTGGCGGTTTGTCTTTGCTGCTCTTTACAAGCATATTGATGCGCTCGAAGAGCATCTGCATCTTCTTTTTCTTTTGCCTTTGTCAATATTAACAAAATTCCATAAGCATAAAATCAAAGTTAAAGAGAAATTAATCAATCATGGAATATTTACTAATCGTCGTTCACTTTCAAAGTTTTTCTCTAGTACTTTAATAGCTCTCGCTTCGTGATCACGTTGTATTTTATTTTCCTTGCCCTAAATAAAGAAATGCATTTAGAAACTTTAATTATACTTGATTTTAAGTAAAGATAGAAGATAAAGCAACCTTATTGACAACTTCTTGCCATCTTTCTTTTTCAATAGATTTTTTCGACCTTTCCAATTCATGCTTCCAAATACGATTATTGAACCTTTCGGGGAATTTACTTCCGGGAATCTCATGCTCAATATAGCGTGCTAATAAAGGTAAGGCACCCTCCGTGTCAGGTTGTGTATCCTCCTCAAAACGATTACTTGAACCTGCTGAAAATTCAGATCCGTGATAATTTCTTTCTGATAAATTGTCATCAGTAGCGTCCGAAGATGCAGACGGGATACCAGCCTTTTTTCGACTAGCAAAGGTGCGCTGATCGTATTTTCCTCGCTTCGATGAATCATCTTTTCTTTTTTCAAGAGATATTCCGTACTTAATATTTACAAGTCTTTTAGAAGCCTCGGAAATTTTACGACTTAGATATATGCTTCGTTGTTTACCCTCCGAAGCTAACATATCGTTCTCTCTAATGAGACGTGCACGTCGCTCTTTAAGCGCTCGAGTAAAAGGAGTGTCTGTAGGATTGATACGAAGATTTTGTGGTATGCTCGACCGCTCAAAAGAATCACGAGATAATTTCTAAAAATAGACAGCGCAGATGAGGTGATGTATCCCGCGTAAATTTTAAATAAGTAAACAAGTTTTTACGTTGTATTATTACCGTTAATCATACCGTTTTTATTCTTTTGGAAGTTTCAGTAGACAGTTTAAATGGATCCGCTACACGTTTGCGAGGATTTTGTGAAGCTGATGACGATTCTGTTTCACTTTGTTGCCGTGTATTTTTGTAGTTTTGCGATTGTGCATGCCTTTGATGCGGCACACCATGTTTGTCTTTAGAAAAATCTCGGAAGTATGATGTTGATGATGATGATGGTGGTGAATGTTGAATCGTCCTTTTTTGTTTATTAATGACCTTTGAGGATGATTTGGGATCAATGTTAATGGTTTGTACCCCGACATTTCTGTAACCTATCGAAAGATAATTCGTTCAATTCCATGGATGAGATGTTGCTAATAGAAATTTGTAAATTTTCTTGCATACCGGTCTGTAGATTTTGACCATCTGGGTTTCTTTTATTATAGTTGTTCTGAATAACATGCGACTTTGAGCTATTCTCTGAAGCAGTCCTATTACCTGTGCCAGATAGCCTATCTTTGGGTGTATCGGATGATTTACTAAACGACCCGAAATCAAATTTCATTTTCAGCCTTTGTTTATTTTCGATCAGTGGTTGATACCTATCGGCTTGGATTCTATGTCCGAAATCCATTTTATGTGTAGATGTCGAATTGATCGAAACTATATCATCTTCACTTGGTGTAGAGTCGGAAGGAACAGAAATATCTCGATTTTTTAGACCAATATTCTCCTTATCATTAAGTTCCATATGTTGCGCTTTTGTATCTTTGCTGCTATTTTTTCGATTCTTCTTACGTTGGTCCTCGGGAATCTTTTGCAAAGCAGCAAAAAGCTCAATCAAAGCCATTATTGACTCTTTGTCACCATTACATAGGCCCTCAGGTGAAATATGCGACAGATCGGCTTGCAACACATCGTGCGCTAATATTCCCAAGATAATTCGTATATTTCTTAGGCGTGATTCTTGAGAACCCGCTTTACGCGTAAGGTCGGGTACATATCCACACAGTTTCTCAAAACAAACAATGAAAAGAGAGGGCGTGCAGTCGAGCACGCTGTTTATGGTTAAATGAATTTTATAAGTCGTGAGAAGCGACCTTAATGTAGCCAGACATACTAGAATTGCGTGTACGTACGAAAGGAAGAATCAGCCTAAATGGACAAGGAGAAAATTTACCTTTCTCTCACTAATTTTAAAAGCACTTACAAGCTTCTCTCCCTTTTAGATCGCTCGAAATCAATTGCGCGACCGGAAACGTGAATTTTGGGATTGATGAAGGTTTAGCGCCGAAGAGTTGTTCCATTATTCAACATAAACAAGAGTTGGATTATAGCAATATTAATATATGCTATATTCAATTTTTATATTAGTGTTTTCCATTTGATAATCCTCAATTCATCTTTTATAATGTCAGCTGACCTTATAATAAAATTATGGATTAGCATAACATAAAGCATTATTTCGTGATTATCTTGTGATTGGTTATTTCAATTATTCGTTCAAAATATAATTTCACCCAAAATACTAAATCAGCGATCGGTGTACCTTACAACATGGGAGTAAAAGGACTTTGGAGCTTGTTAGAACCTGTTGCACGACCCATAAAGCTGGAGTCTTTAAATAACAAAAAGCTTGCTATTGATATCCTTACCTTGAAACAAAGTTGAAGCGCTTGAAATTCACTGTTAATTAGGAAAATTTAGCATAGAGTTCCTTATGTTGGCATTATCAAATAAAAATATACAAACGAATTACCTTTATTTCAATTGATCCTTAAATCTTTTTCGTGTGATCACATGCTAGTATTTGGCTACATCAATTCCTTAAAGCGATGCGCGATAAAGAAGGCAATTCGTTAAAAAATGCTCATTTGCTGGGATTTTTCCGTCGAATATGCAAGCTTTTATTTTATAACATAAAGCCGGTGTTTGTTTTTGATGGGGGTGTACCCGCATTGAAACGTCAAACTGTTGTTGGTTGGTTATAAAAATAATAAAGACTCGTCAATTCTACTGTGGGATCATGTTTCTTACTGCCTCAAGGGATTATTATCTTTGCTGATTGTTATAGAACGACGTAAGCGACGCGCTGGCAAAACCAAAAATTTACAAAAAACTGCGGAAAAAATCTTGGCAAATCAATTGCGACTTCGCGCGATCAAGGAATCCGACAAGAAAAAGTAATTAAATTTTGATGACGCCTATAGGTCAATTTTTATGTTATTGATACTTCATAAAACGCGGGTGAATATAATCGGGAATACTCTAAACAAAATTTACAACTCACACAATCAATGCCTTCATCAAATCTCTATTTCAATAGTGATGATTCCGAGCCAAACACCGAATCACAGAGCCAGCCAGTAATCACTGATAACACAGTTTATTATGGCGAGCATAATTTAACCCCTGCACAACTCCATAAACGTAAAAAAAGGGATGAATATGAATTGCCGCCGATTATCGGAGGAATAGAGTAACTATGCAATTAATAACTATGTCCTGACAATACACGAACCAAAAATTTACCTATCGTTTTACTTCAGATCTATGATTCAAAAGGACGATATACGATTTGCTAATGAAGAGGATCTCCGACGTTTTATCGAAGAGTTTAAAGTAAACGTAAGTAAAACTTTGTATGTGAAAATAAATCCAATGTGCCCTTTCCTTATAGCGTACGATTTTTCTCTCTAGTCTGACGACATTGATATCGATTCCGAAGGATTTCGCAGTTTACCTTTAGAAATGCAATTTGAAATCGTGGGCGAATTGCGTCTGAAAAGTCGACAGACCTCTTATGAGAGGTTACAGAATATGATCAAAAAGGCTCCGATATCCTTGATTTTCTTCTGGCTGTTTACAACAAATTTCAAAAACCAAATATTAGCATTAACTCTAAGTTAATACACGGCCCTTGATTTCTCAAAGCTTCAAATAAAAAATCTAATGCATCGCAATAATATGACACAAAAATTCATGGAAGTTGGTAATAATGCTCTCGGTAATAATAAGACTACTGAATCTCCGCAACCTGTTCGTATTGCGGCGGAAAGAAACCGAGAATATGTCTTGATTAAAAATGATGACGGATTTGGAGGCTGGACGATGGGAAAATCTAAGACAAAGCCTATTAAACTCGAATCTAGTTCCGAATCCGACGAAAATGATGATTGGGAGGAAGTTAATGCATCCATGTAAGGAAATAACTTGTTCATAAAGCATGTTTTTAGTTTATCAACTTGTTAATTTCTAATTTGGACATTATTAAAGCATAGCATCAGATCTTAACGAAAAAGAAAATTTGGATGATGATGAAAACTTAGATGAGGACGAAGACTTACTACCACCAGAATTATACCCTGATACCTTGAAAGGCAAGATTTTTGCGCTTCATGTCTATTTTTATAAATTTATATTTTTAGAAGAATTATATGACTTTTGAGTTTACTATTTAAATACAGCTGACGTCTCCGATGAAATTGAAAGAAGCGAGAATTATGTTGCTGAGGACGAGAAAATCGAGACAATAATGGCAAAATTCAATGCATTCGATAAAACTCATGAGCCATTATTCTCCGAAGGACAGACTGGTAATAATTTGATAAATTCAAAATAAATCGCCTTAGCTTGATATTTATTTTTTTTAATTATAAATTTAAGAGGAGGAGCTCGATTTACCTTTGGAGTCATACTATGCCCTTTGGGTTTCGCGTATGCCGCCTGACTTTCGTGATGAATTTTCTAATCACGAGACTTTGGTCCGCACTGCTTTATATGAATGGGATGAAGAAGAGTTAAAATCACAAAAATTTGTTGTCGAAAAGAAATTAGGAAAGTTAAAAGATGGTGACGAAAAGAAGCTAAAAATATTTGAATATTGGAGAAATTTATTAAGAACCACCCTTGCTTGGCGACAAATGCGAAGTACTGACGTGAAAGAAATTGTGATAGATAAGACTTCAAAAATGGAAACATCAGATTCTGACTTTTTTATTGACGATGATTACGAATCAGAAGATAATACGAAAAATGCACGTCACGATAAAGATACATTGTTATTATCCAACACGATGGAAGCTTCAAGTGTCAATGAAACGGATGATTCTTTAGAAGTTGATTCATTTTCAAGAGAAGAACTCTCAATGCAATCAAATTCAATAGACATTGGCTCACAAAGAAAGAACTCAGTTAATAATACAGAATATGAAGGAAATGGATTAGCATCGGACGTAAACGACTTGAGTACGTCCGATAAAGCAAACAAAAACGTTGAAAAGATGCAGCAAGAAATTAATGAATCATCATCTCAATCCGTTTCATCGAATAAAGACATTGAGATTAAACGACACATCACTACAAATGTTAATACTGAAAGTAAACCTGAGCTTGATTTAAACTTAATAAACGACAATCAGCAGGAAGAAACCACGTCAATCGATAATGATAATCGTAGAGAGGCCGAAACTAATGAGATCAAAGAAAATGATAATGCAAACGCAGATGACGTTTCAACTCAAATGGTAGAGGAAAATTCCGAATTCGCACGTTTTATGTCCCAGCTCAAGCATAGAGACTTGAATGAAATACGACGAGAATTGGAGAACGAGATTGAGACATTGAATCAACAGCAAAGGCGTGAAATGCGTGATACCGACGAATTAACACAAAGCATGATTAATGACTGTCAAGTATGAAATCAATCATTAATTCTTTTTAATCATCTTTTTCATTAATCGAGTATGCTAAAATATTTTCATAAAAGCAACTATTGCAATTATTTGGAATTCCGTATATCGTTGCTCCAATGGAAGCTGAAGCACAATGCGCCGAACTCTGTCGATTATCATTAGTCGATGGCATAGTGACCGACGACAGTGATATCTTCCTATTTGGTGGCACACGAGTCTACAAAAATATGTTTAACCAACAACAATTTGTAGAATGCTTTCTGATGCAAGATCTTGAACAAGAAATGAATTTGGATCGGGAAAAGCTTATTCGATTGGCATATCTACTTGGAAGTGATTATACCGAAGGATTACCGGGGGTCGGGGTGGTTACTGCAATGGAAATACTGAATGAATTTTCCGGTAATGATGGATTAGAAAAATTCGAGGAATGGTGGAATAGTGTGCAAAGTGGATTGTCTACAAATGAAGGAGCAGAAAATTCTTTTAGAAAAAAATTTGCAAGTATTATTCATGAATGACCCACGTATCCCTAAATTAGTATGTTGTTTTTGCTCATTTATAAAACATTTATTTATTCTTCATTAACAGAAAAAGAGCAGAAAAGATTTAATATTACCTGATGATTTTCTGAATCGACATGTGCGAGAGGCATACATTAATCCCCAAGTTGATGATTCTACAATTCCAATCGAATGGGGCGTCCCAGATCTAAATGCGCTGACGGAGTAAGTGCGTTTTATCATTTTATCGTATAAAGCACTATCATCAAGATTTTTGGGTATTAATTTATATATTATTCCTTAGTTTTCTGATGTCTAATCTTCTATGGGCTCAAGAAAAGATAGATGAAACGCTTATACCAATAATACGTAATATGAATCAACGGAATGTAAGTGAACATTCAGTAAATTCTTGATAATCTTTATATTTACTTTCTATATGAAACGATTGTCATTTATTGTCCATCAGGCCGAAAGTATTAGCGCACAAAGGCAACAAACCACGATTGATTCCTTTTTCGATATGACAGGTGGAACCGGAGATTATTTTCCTAAAACAAACAAACAAATACAACACAAAAGTGCAAGAATTCAACGAATAGTTGATGATTGGAAGAGAAAAGATAAAAGATCAGAATCTGGAACAAGCAGCAGTTCTGAAGAGAACAATGATTCAGAGGAAAGTAATCAAAGTTCAACAACACGTGCTACTCGACGGAACCGTAAAAATGATGATGACGATGATGAAATAAAAAACATCAAAAAGCGTAAAGTTGCCGACGAGCAGGGCAAAGCACAAGAGGATAATGATGTCAATATGACATCTGGTACTTCAAGTTCGGATGATAGTTCTGAAGAGAGTAATAGTGATGATGACAAAGATTTTTCAATGTTAAAACGAGGACAGAAATCAAAAACTGCAAAATATTCGCGGTTCTTTCCTCGACCAACTAAAAAAACTTCACGTGCAAAAACATCAAATTCAAACACGTCCAAGAAATCAATGGGTGGTAGTTCACGTGGAAGAGGACGTGGTGCCGGAAGAGGAAAAGGTACCCGAGCAAGGGGACGTGGACGCGGGCGGTCAATATGATCATATTGATATGGAAAATAATTTATTTATTAAATGTTGCATATATACATAAGCTTGCATTATTTATGATTAGGTTTGTATATTAATTTTAGTGTTAGTGATGACAACGAGATATCACTCAGCGATCAAACGCGTTCATATGCAGAATTTTAAATTGTTAAAGACGCGTAGTGAAACAATTTTATTTTATTAAAAACGAAAAGTCGCAGACACAAGAAAATATTTACATTTTTGGTGTGCGTGGTGTGTATGTGTTATTGCTATTTTGTGCGTGTAATGTATGTATATAATTGGAGAGTGGTGGTGGTAATTCAAGCAAAAAAGCAAAAAATTATTTTACATTGAAAACTTGCAGCAAGTAGAAGCGAAAAGTTTGTGCAGTAGATAAGAATGTAATAGCTATACAAACACCAACTTAAATGCGCAATTGAACTGCACAAAGAATTCTACGAGGAAATAAAAAAAAACAAACAGAAAACAAGTATAAAAGAAAAAATCTAGAAAAAAAAAATAGGCGACAAAATCTATCTACTTTATTATTGTTTAAAGATGTGTCTAAAGTTCCTCTAATGCTTCTCAGAAACGATTGAACTAATAAAAAGAAATGTAATTATATTTTGTTCGAAGTAATCAAATAGCGTAAATCGAGCAAGAAAAGATTATGCTGCATTTCTACCCCGTCGTCTCTTCGTTGTGGTGTCTTCTTGCAAAGGAACAACAGCTGAAGTTCCGTTTGATGTGACATTGCGTCGTGCTCGTGTCTTTTTTGCTGGGGGATCAGGTTCGGTTACGGGTACATTAAATACGGATGAATCAGTTGCTTCCGGTTCTGCTTCTTGATTTTTTTTCCCTTTACTAAGAGCTCTTCTTTTCCTCGTTGAAACATTCTCGCCCTCATGTTGACCATTTTCTTGCTGATTATCAGCAGGCTCTTGTGTGGCATCTGTATTTAATTCAGCTTCGTCAGAGTTACGCTTTTTGGAGGAAACCGAATTTCCATCCGATACCGTTGCCGTAGTGTTTGTAAGATTTGTGGGGAAGGTATCAGGCATGACTGTGAATGACTGTTGTTGATGGTTATTTGTAGTAAGATAAGTGGTCTGATCAGTCGCGAAAGTGAGCGATGATTGCTCATTCGCGGAGAATGTCGTCATCAAGGGACCAGCAGATGTCAGAGTTGATCCCATATGAGATATGCCAGCATTGAAATGTGGGGTGGTTCCAGATTGAACCATTGCAGTTGCAAGAACGCTGTGATCACCATTATCTTCATTAGATGATGTTTCAGTAGGCGATTCAAAGAACCCTTGTGCGGCTCGATAAGCTCGTAATTCCTCATCATATCGTTCCCGGTCAGCAAAGTATCGATCTTCATAGACCTAAAATTTGTGAAAAAAAAATTAAGCATTAGATGAATGCATTATGATATATACGAGATGAAATCAAATGTTTGTTACAAGTTAATAATCACCTTCTTTTGTTCGCGTGATAATTCCTTCCATTTCAGTCCAATCTTTGTCACTATTTCTTTTTGATTGAGATCAGGAAATTCAGCTTTAGTAGCAGCTCGAATCTCATTACTAAACAGGATATAAGCCGTATTAGGTTTCTTCGGTGCATTCGGATCTTTAGCGTGAGGTTTCCGGATCCTTCTTTGGTTTGCTACAGCACCGATTTCTTGTTGTTGTGGAATTTGAATAGGCGGCACCCCTACGTCTCTAGGCAATAATGCTTGAAATTCGCCACATGCGACGGCCGCAGCTCTAAGCGAGATAGCGATTTTTTCATATGCATCTATGAGCTAACGTTAAAGCCACACATACGATAAGCTCACTTGCATAAGAGTGGTGTGTTAAGAAAGCAAGAAAAAAAGAAAATACATACCTGATCGCGCTTAGCTAACAATTCAGCCACAAGATTAGGGTCAAGGTTGCTTTCCATTTTCGAGTTATTATTACGCGTATCTTGTTAGGCAATGAAGGAAGTCAGCAAGATTCGATAGTATAATTATAATGGCTTGAGGTATGTTGTCTTGTTTCGATTTGCTCAATTTTCGTTTGAATCTGGTTTTCTCGATAGCTTAAAAAAAAAAGGTGATTCAGAAAGTCAATGTGATTATTTATAGGATATGGGATAAGATTTTTGGGAGTTAGAGAAGCCAACAATTTTTTTTTGTTTTTCTTTTCGCAAAGAAAAACGCGTAAAATAAAGGTGATTATTTTCTGGATAGCGTCAGGACGAGGAAAGTGGTAAAAAAAAAATGGGAAAAAATATTAAACCAACCTTTGGTATGCTCTCAAATTAACAAGTTTTCAAGTTATTCTTTTATTTTAGTATACAAATGTTGTCGAGAAAAAGAAAGGTGTGTATATGTGCATATGTGTGTGTTATTTGTGCGGTATATTTTTTCGAGATAAAATAATATTTAATAATAAAAATATCCGGAATATTTTTCTCAACTCTGGGTAAAACTCTGGTGAGTGAGAGTATGTACACAAAAAGTTTGAGGAGTTATCGGTCAGTCACTCTGAGTGGGAGATTTTATGATGGTTTTTAGGGGCCAGAATTGTATCAGAATTTATGGATGCATCGATATCAGCCAGATATGATGCGAATATTGGGCTGGGGCATAAGACTACGTAATACGAAGCTTGTGATTCGAGCAGAAAATGGAAGCCCGAATTATCAATTTATTATAATCACATCATGCTATTGCCACTATCATCATCATCATCATCATCATCATCAATCTTTTCATTGATAAAAGGAGTCAGTCAGTCCAGTCAGTCAGTCAGTTTACGTTTATGTTTATCATAAAACGACAAAAATGTGTAAAGTGAGCGTATAATGAATGGTGTTTCTATTAATAGTACTTAAACAACAATAAATAGTATTAACAGGTTTTTAATGAAGTCGACAACAATGTAATATAAAAGATCAGCAAACAGCCTGACATTGCCTATTTTCAATGTTTTTTTCTATTGAATAATCTTCTTAGAGCACAACAAACAAAGAAAAAGCGAAATTTACATACAAGTTACCACCAAAATCACATTTTATTTTGGTTGGTATCATGTTCACCAACATTAACACAGCCGACGCTCACAATTACGATTATTTGCCCCTTACCGCTTTTTAACAAAAAAAGTGAATCTAACGGTCGATCAACATCCCAATCATTTATTTGTCTGAAAATTTTAGTATAGCACCTGGTTATTTATGTTCACATTTTAGTGTATACCATTTGCATGTTTCCGCACGATAAAAATTCTTGGCAGAACTTATCATTATCGTCATGGAAATTTTTATTTATCATTTCTTGATTTCAGTTGGAATCGTGATTTCGGGGTGCCAATGATATTCCCCCAATAGAAAGTTTCTTATCGCAAATCTTTCATTGCGTATCGGTATGCTGCTTAACCCGAATTTATTATCTTACATTAAGCAGGCACTACTACTAAACATAAATTACGATTATATAATTAATTAAATATGCGCGAAATCTTATCGTTATTTTATCCTTGTGAAACGTTCTGCAAATGATGTATTTATCTTTTACCAATCGAGAATTATAAAATGCGAATTTAATAAATTAAACTAAAAACATATATATACAATGTCTTTTTTCATAGTCCATTAGCAAATGATTATCGAATCTACGATAATTTTTAGGTGATTTCCTCCATCAAATGGTTAATTTCCGTATCCCTTCAAGTGCTGCATAATTTAGAATATGAATTTTTTGGGTCCTTCCTTAAACATCTTTGTGAGCCAGAATGGTTGTTGTATTTGATGTGTATTGCAGTTCGGATTCATGCACTTTGATTCATCCCAGTTACAGAAGGAACCACTTGTGTAAGCAAATAAATTAACAAAAGATGGAATCAATATTTAACGCGAAATTGAAGACGACGAAAATCTGATAGTAGGAGTGGATGAAAAGTAAATACCGTAATTTGAAATTGCTGTTGATCCACTCATAATCAACGTTAATCTCTTGCCATGGTCGACTTTGTTTTTTTGGTTTGGTTTGTATCTTTTGCACTTTTTTCTTTGTCGGCTGAATCGACTCTGCTGGAACTTCCACTTCTTTTCCTTTGTCTTTGTTCTCTTTTTTCGAGTCCGATTCATCGTCAAACGATCTCTTTCTAACTTTGACATTTTCATCAACTGATTCAGATGATAGGCATACCTTCTTTTTACTCGCGGACTCAGAATCGACCGGTAAACATCTTTTTCCTTTATCTTCATGGAATACAAAACTTACAGTTTTTACAGGTTTTTTTTGCGGTGCTTTTGTGACAACTGATGATGGTTTGGTTATTCGTGGTGGTGGTGATGATGGTGCTGCTGCCGCCTGTGATGCCTGTGGTGGTGATGGTGATGGTGGTGGTGGTGGTGAGACAAAAGAAGATTTAGGTGCCAAATCTGATATATTTGAAAAAAGTGATGGAGGTTTAGGTGTCTGCAATTTTGGTAAATCATTAAAAAATGTTGATGGAGTTTTCGATAATCTACTTGGAGAATCTTGTGGGGTATTTTGTAAAGTCGCGGGATCTTTTTGTGATGAAAATAGATTTGGTGATGGGATAAATGTGGATGGTGTTTCTAATTTAGAAAGGTGACTTTGAAAGAAATTCGGTATTTGTTGATTGAGCGATGATGGTATTGGGAATGGACTATGTTGTGCCGGAGAATTATTATTATTGTTGTTAAAACTGTCATTAAAAATAGGCGAAATAGATGGTGTCTCTTGTTCTTCCTCTGATTCAAATATAATTTTACGATCCGATTGAAGTGGAACTGGATACGAGTAGAAAAAATCAGCTGCCCGACAACGCGCACATGTGTGATTATATTCCCTGAAAAATTTCTCCAAAAACTTTATAACTGCCTCCTCATGTACATTCGGGTCTGGCAATTCCTTCATTCCACCAGTATCCTCGTATTGTTGCATCTCTCCAGTATCCTCGTACTGTTGCATTTCTTCATCTTGTGCAATCATTTCGCGTCCTCGTCTTCCACGACTACCAGTATTTCCTTTCCAAGTCATATTATAAGGTCTATTACGATTTGCACCACCCCGGGTCAAGGAAATATTGCCACCACTAGTTCGTTGCCATACTGGTGGATTGGTTGAAGCGTTATTCTTCGGAGTTGATGCTGTTGCAGATCCGCCAGTATGATCGTTGTTTAATTGCACATTTCCATAGGGTAGGCCACCTCGCCATACTCGATTGCCTCTTCCGCGAATTCGTAGTGGTGTACCGATCCCTAGGCCTTGACGTTGTTGCGCACCACGCCGAACCGAGCTTTGTGGTTTTCCACGCATTAGAAGTGTATAAATAAATGACCAATTACTAACGCTATGAGTATCTCAAATTTGATGTGTATGAGATGAGATAAATGTTGCCAAAATTAGAACTTCAGTTTTTCAGTTTTTCTATGTTATATATTTAATATATTCAAAATGTAATTATTAAGTAAAAATATTTTAGCAATATATCATATATATGGCTAAAATAAGAAACTTTCAAAAAGAAAAAAATTTTTCACTTTTTAACTGTATTATTTATGATAAGCACTTTATATAATTATCTAATATAAAAATTTAGATATATAATAATTTTTATTATAAAAATTCTAATCTTAATTTTAATTATTTGAATATAATTATTTTATAAAAAATGTATATAATTAATAATAGTCTCTTTAAATTTTTATTTTTTTAGAAATTTTTTATCTGTAATATATAATAATTTTTTTGCAAATTTTATATAATAAAATATTTATATTTTTAAATTTTAATACTTAATTTTTTATAAATATTAATTCAATTTGCTAAAATTTGAAATATTTATTATATATTTAAAAAAATTTTAAAAATCACAAATTTAATTTAAAAAAATAATTCTTAAATTAAAAATATAAAAAATATTAAAAAATTTATTAAGATTTAATATAAAAAAATAATTTTAATAAATTATATTAGTGATATTTAATATTATATCACATGATTATATAATTTTATATATAATTAACTAATATAAAATAAAGCATATAATTTATTTAAAAATAAAATATATAATTATTTATTTATTTATTAATCAAGAAATTTAATTCAAAATATATTAAGTTATATAATATTACAAATTATATTTATGAAAATAGATTTTACTAGAAATATAATTTATAATAAGTTTTGAGAATAAATACTAAATTATTTATAAAGGTAAAGAGAATTATATTTATTTTAAAGACTTCCTAATACTAATACTTATAAGTATTATATTAATACAAGATAAAAATGAATTAAAATAAAAAGAAAGTTATGATTATAAATACTAAACTAAGAGTAGATATTTAAAACTAAAATAAAATTATTATAACTAAAATAAAAGATTTAATATATTAACTAAATCTTTTAATAGTATCTTTTTAACTATTAGATAAACAAAAATTATATATCAAAAATAAATTAAAACTTTTATATATGAGAAAGCTTATAAGAATTTTCATAAATCAAATAAAATATACTTAATCTATTTTAAGTAAAGGATATTTACTACTTATATTTTTTTAGGCAAGAAAAATGTATAATTAATCAAAATATAATTTATTATAATAAAAAAGATAATTAAAAACAGAATATTATTATCATTTTAAGATTATACATATATAATTATTTTAAAATAGTAATAGTGACTGTATTCATGACAGTTATTTACTTTTATAGTGTTACCGTTTTAAGATTATGCGTATGTAATTATTTTAAAATGGTAATAGTGACTGTGTTCACGGCAATTATTTACTTTTATAGGTCCAAGTGGGTTATACAACTAACTATTTTTCAAATAAGGTAATATGTGTAAAATTTATAATTGACGAACTACAATTATCTTCTCAATAAGATAATTTATGCGTGTTTTACTTTAAACAAAAATACAATTATCTTCTCAATAAGATAATATACGTGAATTTACTTCTAACAAAATGCTCTCTCAATAGAGCAAGA